>OW240922.1:125902932-125930432 GCA_933207985.1 Pelobates cultripes | reverse complement strand
GGTAGTAAATAATCGCAGTGAACCCTTAGCGGCCGGTGGGGGGCTGATCTTGTCCCTTACATGCTCAATAATCGTTTCTGAAAGCAGAGCTGATTAACCCGGTTACCCCCAGACATTTATTGGACCCCAATTTCAGCTGTAAGATACATTTAGATATAATGCGCTATTCTGGGGTAAAGTCTTTAATATGGAGCAATCACCGGGGAAACTAATGGAACCTTCACCCAGAATTGCAGGTAATACAGAACATACCGCGTGTGTGAAAACTTACAGACACACTCACACTCAATGAAATGTTCCACTAACAGTAATAAGTGGGAGTGCATGTTGGTAAATGACGGACTCAGGGCGTCAGTCATTACATTCTCTGGCCAGAAACACTCAGAATTCGTAAAAACCCTCCGTTACCCAGTGATGGTTAATACTCTGTGCTGTACCACATACACTGCTGAATGCTGTTCTGGTTTTAGTGGATTAAAAAAAGCTGAGGAAAAAATTGAGAAATTCAGTATTTCTGGTTCTGGGAGTGTGAGGTGAGGCCTGGAGAATAGAGATTGAACCGTATACTACCATCACCCTTAGCCAGCCAGTACACTATCATCACCCTCAGCCAGCTAGTACACTATCATCACCCTCAGCCAGTCCGAATACGATTCCCATTGATCTCCACTCCCCTGGTTGTTGAAATAAAGCTCCCATCACTGTCAGGCAGAGGATTACAGGACTCAGTAAAGGCTGACCATGTGTGATTTGTAGCTATAGCCTTTTAGTGAACTGGGATGCAATCCCTTTGTAGATGACGTAGCATGCATTGCGCACCATATGGTTCTGTGAACTCTGAGCCCACGGAGCTTGTGCTAATTTATAGCCGTGAATCAGTCCACGGGGCAGCCAGATTTCATAACATACAGTACCTACAGTGGCCATAAATCCCCCTTTATAAAGGATTACAAGCTATTATCAGCCGTCACAGAGGTGGGCTACGTCCTTCAAATGGGGAATAATAGGCTTCATAAAGAAAGAATAAAGCAGCAAAACACCATAACAACTGCAGCTTATTGTATTACAGCTTATTGTATTATTACAGCTTATTGTAGCATTACAGTTTATTGAATAATTACAGCTCATTGTCTTATTACAGCTTATTGTATCATTACAGTTTATTGTCCTATTACAGCTTATCACCGTTTATTTTATTATTACAGCTTATTGTCTTATTACAGCTTATTGTAGCATTACAGCTTATTACAGTTTATTGTATCGTTACAGCTTATTGTATCATTACAGCTTGTTGTCTTATCACAGCATATTGCAGCATTACATCTTATTGTCTTATTACAGCTTATTACAGTTTATTGTATAATTACAGCTTATTGTATCATTACAGTTTATTGTCCTATTACAGCGTATCACCGTTTATTTTATTATTACAGCTTATTGTCTTATTACAGCTTATTGTAGCATTACAGCTTATTACAGTTTATTGTATAATTACAGCTTATTGTATCATTACAGCTTGTTGTGTTATTACAGTTTATTGTCTTATTACAGATTATTGTCTTATTACAGTTTATTGTATTATTACAGCTTATTGCATCATTACAGGTTATTATATTATTACAGCTTATTGTTTTATTACAGCCTATTGTACTATTACAGCTTATTGTATCATTACACCTTATTGTATTATTACAACTTATTGTATTATTACAGTTTATTGTCTTATTACAGTTTATTGTACTATTACAGCTTATTGTATCATTACAGTTTATTGTCTTATTACAGCTTATTGCAACATCACATCTTATTGTCCTATTACAGCTTATTGTCTTATTACAGCTTATTACAGTTTATTGTATAATTACAGCTTATTGTATCATTACAGCTTGTTGTGTTATTACAGTTTATTGTATTATTACAGCTTATTGTCTTATTACAGCTTATTGCATCATTACAGCTTATTGTATCATTACAGCTTGTTGTCCTATTACAGCTTATTACAATCTATTCTATTATTAAAGCTTATTGTCTTATTACAGATTATTGTCTTATTACAGTTTATTGTAGCATTACAGCTTATTACAGTTTATTGCATTGTTACAGCTTATTGTATTATTACAGCTTATTGTCTTATTACAGCTTATTGCATCATTACAGGTTATTATATTATTACAGCTTATTGTTTTATTACAGCCTATTGTACTATTACAGCTTATTGTATCATTACACCTTATTGTATTATTACACCTTATTGTATTATTACAGCTTATTGTCTTATTACAGCTTATTGTACTATTACAGCTTATTGTATCATTACAGCTTATTGCCTTATTACAGCTTATTGCATCATCACATCTTATTGTCCTATTACAGCTTATTATAGTTTATTGTAGTATTACAGCTTATTGCATTATTACAGCTTATTGTATCATAACAGATTATTTTATTACAGCTTATTGTATTATTACAGCTTTTTGTCTTATCACAGCTTATTGTCTTATACAGCGTATTACATTTTATGGTATCATTACAGTTTATTGTATTATTACAGTGTATTGTCGTATTACAGTTTATTGTATGATTACAGCTTATTACAGCTTATTGCATCATTACAGCTTATTGTATCATAACAGCTTATTGTATACTTACAGTATATTGTGTTCATACAGATTATTGTATTATTATAGCTTATTGTCTTATTACAGTTTATTGTATTATTACAGTTTAGTGTATCATTACAGATTATTATCTTACTATAGTTTATTGTATAATTACAGCTTATTGTCCTATTACAGTTTATACCAGTTTATTGTATCATTACAGCTTATTGTATTATTACAGCTTATTGTATCATTATAGCTTATTGTCTTATTACAGTGTATTACAGTTTATTGTATCGTTACAACTTATTGTATTATTACAACTTATTGTCTTATTACAGTTCATTGTATAATTACAGCTTATTGTATTATTACAGCTTATTGTACTATTACAGCTTATTGTATCATTACAGCTTATTGTATCATTATAGCTTATTGTCTTATTACAGTGTATTACAGTTTATTGTATCGTTACAACTTATTGTATTATTACAGCTTATTGTCTTATTACAGTTCATTGCATAATTACAGCTTATTGTATTATTACAGCTTATTGTACTATTACAGCTTATTGTATCATTACAGCTTATTGTCCTTTTACAGCTTATTATAGTTTATTGTAGTATTACAGCTTATTGCATTATTACAGTTTATTGTCTTATTACAGCTTATTCTATCATTACAGCTTATTGTCCTATTACAGTTCATTACAGTTTATTGTAGCATTACAGCTTATTGCATTATTACAATTTATTGTCTTATTACAGCTTATTGTATCATTACAGATTATTATCTTATTACAGTTTATTGTATTATTACAGCTTATTGTATTATTACAGCGTATTGTGTCATTACAGTTTATTGTATCATTACAGTTTATTGTATTATTATAGTTTGTCTTATTACAGTTTATTGTATCATTACAGCTTATTACAGCTTATTGTATCATAACAGCTTATTGTATACTTACAGCATATTGTGTTCATACAGCTTATTGTATTATTATAGCGTATTGTCTTATTACAGCTTATACCAGTTTATTGTATCATTACAGCTTATTGTATTATTACAGCTTATTGTATCATTACAGTTCATTGTATTATTACAGCTTATTACCGTTTATTGTATCATTACAGTTTATTGTATCATTACAGCCTATGTATTATTACAGCTTATTGTCTTATTACAGTTTATCTTATTACAGCTTATTGTACCATAACGGCTTGTTGTATCTTTACAGTGTGTTGTCTTATTACAGCTTATTGTATTATTGCAGCTTATTGTCTTATTACAGTTTATTATCTTATTACATCTTATTGTATCATTACAGCTTATTGTTTTATTACAACTTATTGTCTTTTTACAGTTTATTGTATCATTACAGCTTATTGTATTATTACAGCTTATTATCTTATTACAGCTTATTGTATTATTACATCTTATTGTCTTATTACAGCGTATTATCGTATTACAGCTTATTGTATCTTTACAGTGTATTGTCTTAATACAGCGTATTGTATTACAGCTTAGTGTCTTATTACAGCTTATTGTTTTATCACTCTTCATTGTATTATTACAGTTCATTGCTTTAAATGTATTACAAATTATTGCATTATTACAACCTTTTGTATTATCACAAATTATTTTATTGTTAGAGCTTATTGTTTTATCACCTCCTCCATGCAGTGTGAGTGATTGAGGTAGGTCCCATCCTTCATGCAGTGTGAGTGATTGAGGTAGTTCACCTGCTCTATGCAGTGTGAGTGATTGAGTAGAAATTCCATCCTCCATGCAGTGTGAGTGATTGAGGTAGGTCACGTCCTCTATGCAGTGTGAGTGATTGAGGTAGGTCATGTCCTCCATGCAGTGTGAGTGATTGAGGTAGGTCACCTGCTCCATGCAGTGTGAATGATTGAGTAGAAGTCCCATCCTCAATCACTCACACTGCATGGAGGATGTGACCTACCTCAATCTCTCACACTGCTCCATGCAGTGTGAGTGATTGAAGTAGGTCACCTGCTTCATGCAGTGTGAGTGATTGAGGTAGGTCACCTGCTCCATGCAGTGTTAATGATTGAGTAGAAGTCCCATCCTCAATCACTCACATGGCATGGAGGATGGGACCTACCTCAATCGATCACAGTGCATAGAGGACATGACCTACCTCAATCACTCACACTGCTTCATGCAGTGTGAGTGATTGAAGTAGGTCACCTGCTCCACGCAGTGTGAGTGATTGAGGTAGGTCACCTGCTCCATGCAATGTGAGTGATTGAAGTAGGTCACCTGCTCCATGCAGTGTAAGTGATTGAGTAGAAGTCCCATCCTCCATGCAGTGTGAGTGATTTAGGTAGGTCAGTGTGGCGGACCGCCTGGTACCCTGACTGCGTACCTCCACCAAGCATGCTTCCCAGCTATCGCTGGGACACCATCAATACTCCAGCCCCTAGCTGCCGCAGCTTGGCTGGGGTCTCGTTGTTGCTTCCCACCCTGGCACAGGGTTCTGGATCCAACCTCCAGTGATCAAAGCTTTCCTGCAGAGAGTATAGCTGTGTAGTAATGATAGCTGGGTTTATTATTCCCCCCCACACATTAGTCGAGATTAAATACTGGGAGTAGATCTGTTTAATGCAGGCAACACTTCAGAATTTAAACACACAGTAAACTCCGCCCCTGTGTCTGAGAGATAATTGAGTTAGGAACTGTACAAACAATTATCTCCAGATACAGAAAAGTATAAAAAAATCTAAACACCCCAAAAGTACCACCAAAATACATGGAACCCCCTCAAGAGTCATACCCCAGCATAGCCCTGATCTGTGTGCCTATCTTATCCAAAAAGCACTCAGATCGGTTCAGTGGTTTGGATTTTCCATTGAGGTAAACTTTTGACCCAACAGCCGAACATTTAGAATGTTAATGTGTCTGGAGAGGTCAATAGGAGTTAACGAGCCCGAGGTGGTCCACAATTCGTGTGTTTGTTCGGTTCCCGAACTAAAAGGGGAAACCACACGAACCAAGTCTTTTAAAGGTCGGTTACATTGCCCATAGTCCTTGGGCAGGAGGCTAGCCAGCAGGCTCCTCCAGGAGCTTGTGGCAGAGGCATCTTTGCCACAGTCCCCTCCTCTATGTAGTGTGTAGATTGAGGTAGGTCCTCTCCTCTATGTAGTTTGAGTGATTGAAGTAGGTCCTCTCATCCATGTAGTGTGAGTGATTGAGGTACATCCTCTCCTCCATGCAGTGTGAGTGATTGAGGTAGGTCACATCCTCCATGCATTGAGACTGATTGAGGTAGATCCACTCCTCCATGCAGTGTGACTGATTGAGGTAGGTTCCTTGTGGTGGACCGCCTGGTACCCTGACTGGGTACCTACGCCAAGCATGCTTCCTAGCTATCTCTGGGACACCATCAACACTTCAGCCCCTAGCCGTCACAGCTTGGCTGGGGTCTCGCCGTTGCTTCCCACCCTGGCACAGGGTTCTGGATGCAGCCTCCAGGGATCAAAGCTCTACTGCAGAGAGTATAGCTGTGTAGTAATTATAGCTGTTATAGAATTCCCCCCACACATTAGTCGAGACTAAATGCTGGGAGTAGATCTGTTTAATGCAGGCAATCTTCAGAATTTAAGCACACAGTAAACTCCTCCCCTGTACCTGAGAGATAATTGAGTTAGAAACTGTACAAACTATCATATCCAAAAAGCAGATCGGTTCGGTGGTTTGGATTTTCAATTGAGGTAAACTTTGGACCCCCCAGCTGAACACTTAGAATGTTAAGGTGTCAGGAGAGGTCAATAGGAGTTAACGAGCCCAAGGTGGTCCGCAATTCGTGTGTTTGTTCGGTTCCCGAACTAAAAAGGGAAACCACACGAACCAAGTCTTTTAAAGGTCGGTTACATTGCCCATAGTCCTTGGGCAGGAGGCTAGCAAGCAGGCTCCTCCAGGAGCTTGTGGCAGAAGCATCTTTGCCACAGTCCCTTCCTCTACGTAGTGTGTAGATTGAGGTAGGTCCTCTCCTCTATGTAGTGTGAGTGATTGAGGTAGGTCCTCTCCTCCATGTTGAGTGAGTAATTGAGGTAGGTCACCTACTCCATTCAGTGTGAATAATTGAGGTAGGTCCACTCCTCCATGTAATATGAGTGATTGAGGTAGGACGCTTCCTCCATGTAATAAGAGTGATTGCAGAGAGACTGTGGCAGTGATTACTTCACATATCTATTTATTGAATTCATTACGTGGGAATGCTTGCTAAATACATGTTTCTCAATCAATAACATTGTATATTAAATGCTAATTCCCTAACGTCAATGGTGCTAATGAAGGCAAATCAACAGACATTTGTTCTGATAAAAAATGAATGAGAATTGAAATAGTTAAGTCTTTTGAAATGGGATTATTCC
The DNA here is from genome assembly GCA_933207985.1 of Pelobates cultripes. Classification (NCBI taxonomy): domain Eukaryota; kingdom Metazoa; phylum Chordata; class Amphibia; order Anura; family Pelobatidae; genus Pelobates; species Pelobates cultripes. The sequence goes on along the minus strand of OW240922.1, from coordinate 125,923,432 downwards.
TTCGCATAATGAGCTACTTTGCCTCAGCTGTTTTCTCCTTGACCAATGCTCGCTGCGCCGTCGTGTAAAGTTGTATCTGTCCCCTGGAGGCTTGCACTCAGCGCTAAGCTCTTCCAACTGCAGCTAAAGCATCTGTCTCTTTGGCATGGACTTGAAGTGTTTCACGAGGTACAATGCCTGCTAAACGCCTGGAGTTCGTGGAACGACGACAGCTATCAGCGACATAAACACAACAAAATATTTGTCTACTTTCCCCAGGAAATGGCAGCCTGGTTCAAGCTGCAGATTTTGCTTTGGAGAAAACAAATTTACCTCATCTAACAATAAACACCACGCGTGGTATAATTATATAGGCTTCCACACAGCAAGAATTAGGCTGCTGTTCCCAACTCGGAGTATAGCGCGGCCTTACTACTGCCAGCCCTGATTGTTTAGCTTGTTTCAGTTCTTTCAGTGCGTATTTAACCGATTAAGGGCCAGAGAAATTCCATGACATTCTGAGAATCAGGTCTGTCCCAATCGTATGCCGTCATGAGATGTCCAGATGTATAATTTCAGAACCTTCCGTCATTACATGAGGAGGAGATTCTTTATCATCAGGTCAGGATGGCATGGATTGTCTCCTATGGGATCTGTCAGACGTTAGATGGACAGGGTGACGCAATGCTTTACAGGCAGACAGGTAATGTTATTAAAAATTGAATTTACTACATTTCAAAACATTTAATTTAACCTGAGTTTATAGCAATTATAACTACATTTTATATAAAGTAAAAATGTCAGACCTTTTTGCAAAAAGAAATTGGTTTATTCTGTAAAATCGTATTCAGATGCACATAGTGTCACGTGGGATTTTAAACGCATCACTTTAAAAGAATATAGAGAAAAGGCATCTTAAAGGGAAATCAACATTTCATCAAGGTTTTAAAGTAAATAGATTGTTTGTTAAAGGATCCTTCAGCCACATACGTACACCCTGTGTCAGACAGTGTTTGAAAACCTCTATATAGTCTCTATCGTCTTCTCAGCTTCACTCCAAGCACAGTGCAGTAACATCATCAGACCCAGGAAATCTCACATTCATACACTATCTGACACTATAACTGTCACATTCATACACTGTCTGACCCAATAACTGTCACATTCAAACACAGTCTGACCCAATAACTGTCACATTCATACACCGTCTGACCCAATAACTGTCACATTCATACACTGTCTGACCCAATAACTGTCACATTCAACACAGTCTGACCCAATAACTGTCACATTCATACACCGTCTGACCCAATACACTGACCCCACATTCATACACTGTCTGACCCAATAACTGTCACATTCATACACTGTCTGACCCAATAACTGTCACATTCAAACACTGTCTGACCCAATAACTGTCACATTCATACACTGTCTGACCCAATAACTGTCACATTCATACACTGTCTGACCCAATAACTGTCACATTCATACACAGTGTGACCCAATAACTGTCACATTCATACACCGTCTGACCCAATAACGGTCACATTCATACACTGTCTGACCCAATAACTGTCACATTCATACACTGTCTGACCCAATAACTGTCACATTCAAACACAGTCTGACCCAATAACTGTCACATTCATACACTGTCTGACCCAATAACTGTCACATTCAAACACAGTCTGACCCAATAACTGTCACATTCATACACCGTCTGACCCAATAACTGTCACATTCAATCACTGTCTAACCCAACGTGTATGTATATGGTTGAAGGAGCACGTTGTATACAAAAGGTAGGGACGACGAGGTTTTCTCGTTTGTTACATATACTACATATAACAAAGAATAGAATTCCTTTCAAACCTTAAGGAAATTATTATTATATTAAACAATTGTATTTATTCCTTTAAGAATGAAGTGCTCCTCAGGCTGATCTGCCGTAGTTGAAATATGATTCCTACAATCCTCAGCCAGTATACAATGCAATCTGCTAGTGGTTCAATAAATGTAAACTCTCCCTATATGCATTAAATAATGTACTTTAAACAAGGCGGCAATGCATTACTCATATCGGTGGCCTCTCAGCTTCCTGATGAGATCTGTGAGGCTCCCAGCAGGCATTCTGTTATTCTTGGTTAGTGACTGTGTAAACCCCACTCCGTTTATTAAGAGATGTCATCACTCTGCCTTTGGAAATGTGACAAGTTGCTTGCAGGAACTGGGGAACTCAGCAGGTACCATGGCACTCAGACCTGGCGCCTGTCTAAACCTTTGGCCTCATTAGAATTAATGTATTTCTGTCTGTGAATGAATTAGACAGTTGGGAGATATAAAACAATCTGTGTGCTTAAAGTTATGTGATGATATTTCATTTTACTGGCAGATCACAGCTTATAACATCTAATAATACCTTTAAAATCAGTTCTGTTTTCGGAAGTGTTAGTGTTGAACACCAAACTAGTGTTCTGTTTGAATATAAATAGTGTCAGAGTGGGCTCCAACTGCTGAATCTCTCTGTATGCTGAAAGCCTCCAACTGCCAGGTTTACCCATATTCTGAGATCTCCAACTGCCAGCTTTACCCGTATTCTGAGATCTCCAACTGCCAACTTTACCCGTATTCTAAGATCTCCAACTGCCAACTTTACCCATATTCTGAGAATCTCTAACTGCCAGGTTTACCCATATTCTGAGAGCCTCCAACTGCCAGGTTTACCCGTATTCTGAGAGCCTCCAACTGCCAACTTTACCCGTATTCTGAGAGCCTCCAACTGCCAACTTTACCCGTATTCTGAGAGCCTCCAACTGCCAACTTTACCCGTATTCTGAGAGCCTCCAAATGCCAGCTTTACCCATATTCTGAGAGCCTCCAACTGCCAACTTTACCCGTATTCTGAGAGCCTCCAACTGCCAACTTTACCCGTATTCTGAGAGGCTCCAACTGCCAGCTTTACCCATATTCTGAGAGCCTCCAAATGCCAACTTTACCCGTATTCTGAGAGGCTTCAACTGCCAGTTTTACCCGTATTCTGAGAGGCTACAACTGCCAGCTTTACCCGTATTCTGAGAGCCTCCAACTGCCAACTTTACCCGTATTCTGAGAGCCTCCAACTGCCAGCTTTACCCATATTCTGAGAGCCTCCAACTGCCAACTTTACCCGTATTCTGAGAGGCTTCAACTGCCAGTTTTACCCGTATTCTGAGAGGCTACAACTGCCAGCTTTACCCGTATTCTGAGAGCCTCCAACTGCCAACTTTACCCGTATTCTGAGAGCCTCCAACTGCCAACTTTACCCGTATTCTCAGAGCCTCCAACTGCAAATTTTACCCGTAATCTCAGAGCCTCCAACTGCCAACTTTACACATATTCTGAGAGCCTCCAACTGCCAACTTTACCCGTAATCTCAGAGCCTCCAAATGCCAGCTTTACCCATATTCTGAGAGTGTTTTATCAATGTATTCTGATATGATGATAATTCTTACTAGGTTGGTAACTACCGTATATACTCGAGTATAAGCCGACCCGAATATAAGCCGAGGCCCCCAATTTTACCACAAAAAACTGGGAAAACTTATTGAGTCGAGTATAAGCCTAGGGTGGGAAATGCAGCAGCTACTGGTAAATTTCTAAATTAAATTAGATCCCAATAAAATTACATTAATTGAATATTTATTTACAGTGTGTGTATAGAATGAATGCAGAGTGTGTGTTTGTGTGTGTATATATAATGAATGCAGTGTGTGTGTGTTGTGTGTGTATATAATGCAGTGTGTGTGTTCATGCAGTGTATGTAAACTGGATGAGAGGAGGGCATTTTTATTTTAATTTTGTAATTTTATATTATTTTAATATTATTATATTATTATTTTAATAATATTATTATTATTTTAATATTTTCATTATTGTCCCCTCTCCCTGCTTGTTGCCTGCTCAGGGAGGGGGGACAAAAAATCATTTTTAAAAAAATAATTCAAATATTAAAATAATAATATAATAATAAAATAATATTAAAATATAATATTAAAATAATAATATTATTATATTATTATTTTAATATTTGCATAATTTTTTTTAATGGTTTTTTGTCCCCCCTCCCTGCTTGTTGCCGGGCCAGGGAGGGGGGACAAAAAACATTTAAAAAAAATAATGCAAATATTAAAATAATAATATAATAATAAAATAATATTAAAATAATATTATTTTAATATTATATTATTTCATTATTATATTATTATTAATTTAATATTTGCATTATTTTTTTAAAAAGTTTTTTGTCCCTCCTCCCTGGCCAGGCAACAAGCAGGGAGGGGGGACAAAAAAACATTTAAAAAAAATAATGCAAATATTAAAATAATAATAATATAATAATAAAATAATATTAAAATATAATATTAAAATAATAATATTATAAAATTATTATTTTAATATTTGCATTATTTTTTAAATGTTTTTTTTGTCCCCCCTCCCTGCTTGTTGCCTGGCCAGGGAGGGGGGACAAAAAACATTTTAAAAAAATAATGCAAATATTAAAATAATAATATAATAATAAAATAATATTAAAATAATATTATTTTAATATTATAGTATTTCATTATTATATTATTATTAATTTAATATTTGCATTATTTTTTTTAAATGTTTTTTGTCCCTCCTCCCTGGCCAGGCAACAAGCAGGGAGGGGGGACAAAAATTTTTTTTAAAAAATAATGCAAATATTAAAATAATAATAATATAATAATATTATTTTAATAAAATTATTTTATTATTATTATTAAACTAAAATAATACTGAATCCCTGGTGGTCCAGTGGCATTGGCAGTTTAGTGGGGGGCTGACAGTGAGCTGTTACTTACCTTCCTGCAGCTCCTGTCTGTTTACAGTGCAAGTCTTGCGAGACCCGCGGCTCTCGTGAGACTTGCACTGTGAGCAGAACAGAGCTGACTGGGGAGCTGCACGGAGGAGAAGGGAGCTGACAGGAGCTGCAGGAAGGTAAATAAGAGCTCGCTGTCAGCCCCCAACAGGACCGCTGGGCTTGTAATGAGCCCGGCGGTCCTGGTCTGTATTATGGCAATGTAAATTGCCATAATACAGACTGACTCGCGTATAAGCCGAGTGGGGGGTTTTCAGCACAAAAAATGTGCCGAAAAACTCGGCTTATACTTGAGTATATACGGTAAGCTCTGATATTTGATTTCACAATTTGTTTAAAATTTAGGGCAATGTCAGTCAATTCGTAAGCAAAATTTGGTAATATATTTGCTAAATGTATTATTCTTTGAAATTGGCAAACTGACCCCCAAATGTGATCAAAATTGAGTCCACCCAAAAAGGTGGTGTTAGGTGTCCACAGAACCCCAACATTTGTAACCTTTCACCCACCACACATGTGAGGATCCATTAGGAACTCGGGCTGTGTCTAATTATCTGAGGGGATATGTGGTCTTTCAGCAAAGTCATTTATCATTTCATGATTTAACTCTTTAGAGTTGGAATAACTACAATCTGAGCAGGTCTCACTGCTTTTCCCGTCAGGGTGGGAAATGAACAATCCAAGGATCATATATCACATGGTACATGAAGACAATAGGTAAATAAAATGTTGAAGCACTCAATGTCCTTGGTTCTAATCCCCAGGAGCCAATGATTCTCCAGTAACACCTTCAGTGTCCAGGAAGAGGCTGATATCTGATGTTCTGATTTACCCAACAGAGGTACATGGAGCCTATTTACTGCTTCACATTCAAGCAAGTTAATCACCGTCTTACAATCATTGTTTAAATAATAAAAAATACAGGAGGTTATGGAAAATGTACAATAGTCATTTTCCCTTCTATTGCTTGACATTGGCAAAGACCCACCAGGGCTAAGGAACAAGGTAGTTTCTTTACATGACTACGTGTCCTTCTACGACTTCTGTAGCTGTTATGGCTGTTAAGGTTAGCAACCCTCTTGACATAAATGATGAGTATGGATGTCAAAGCATTTCATTAAACTGGGTTCCAAAGGAATTATAATAAACATTTTGTCCGTATGTCGACTGTAAACTCTGAAACAAGATCAGAATCTCTTTTTCTATAAAGAAAAAAAAAAACCTATTGTAATGTTTTTTATGCAAAGCTACCTTTTCATATTTGTAAACACATTGTGGCTTAGTTCAATAGTTCCTCTATAGTAAAACACGCTGTAAAAGCTAACAGAATCCATGTACGATCTCAGCCTGTGAACTGTCAGTTGTTTGAAGCCCACGGAGCTGTGATAATAATGGCAGATAGATGTCTGTGATCCAGCTCTCCTAACACAGCACACGACAGGAAGACACATCTGGGGTTATTCTATACATGCTGAGACACATATTGCTGTCTTCCCCACTAGCGTGAAGAAACAGTCTTTTGTTGGTCTTTTCTAGAATATTTTGCTTTGCAAAAAGAAATGTTCTTCCTTTTGTGATTGAGTTATTATCTTCAAGGCGTATGTTTGAAGGGACTACAATATTTTTATACACTCAGTTATTCAGGCTAAAATGTAAAAATTAAGTAAACAAAAATAATAAATATTCAGTCTATCATAATATTGAAAAGTGGTGTTTATTTCACCAAAAAACTGACCTAGCAACATTCCATCCTCCTTGGGGTCTTCATCATCAAGGCTTTAAAATATTTTGAGATCTTCTATAGACATGGACACACTACCCGAGGCAGGGAATGATCCTGGTAGACCCCTAATAAAAAAGTCATAATCTCTAACATTATAGCTATGGTTTGAAGTGTTGTTGTGATGATAAATCCTCAACCTAACCCTGTCTATGTACTATTAGACACCTCTGGATGGACCACAGAGGTTCCGTCAGGTCACCAGACAGCAAAGAAATACATTAGTGGACTGTGATATTGAGTGGTTTGTGAACAACCAACTGTGTCATATACACACTGGGCTAGATAACGAGCCCTTCCTAAAGGCTTATGTCATAGAAACACAAAAGACTATCGTTCTATGGAGATAAATTACCACCACTCAAATCAAATGATTGATGGGCTAGTTCAGGTTTCAGGGACTGAGATCGATGGCATCATTCCGATTTAGCTTCTGGAAATCTAGCTAGGTTTGATCTCTGAGAGCCTGGTCAAAGATCTTGGACCTTATGGATAAGTGACATGTTTTACTAGAACCCCTATTGATGGTTCTTTAGTTCTTGTAGCATAGGTTTTCACTAGTGTCATTATTTCTCCTCACAATCCTTCGAGAGGGGAACAGTCAGAAAGGACCGATAACGAGTGCATCAGTCACTTCTGAACAGTATGTGACAGAACCATCTGTCTGTCTATTGTGGTGGATTTGTGTATTTCTACCCTCCTTCGTGTAAATGGCTGTTTCTATAGCCCAGCCATACGAATGACTCTTTTTACCGAACAAATCTACTGAACGGATGGCCACCCAGGATAGAAGTGTGCTGCTGGTTAACCTCTTGATCCCAATTAGAACATTGTGGTTAACCGCAGACACTTCTCAATCAAACCGAATTCAGGGTGGCCGTTGTTCGCATGTCGACCACGAGGCAGTGGCCATTTTAAAACACATGAAAGACCAGCGGTGTTCGGCACTGATTTCATGGAACTAAAAACGGACACTTTTTCTGCCGAACACCGCTGAAACAACGGGTCACCCTACTTCATCGACGAAAGCATGCGAACACCGGCTGTTCGGGAGTTTGGTATCACACGAAAAGACTTAACCCAGATAGCCTTCCCATGGAGTCAATCGCATACCGAAAGACTGTAAGAACTTTGACTCCATGGCGATTGAACTATGCGTATGGGATCTGAGCGCTATTCGCTAATAATATGCCCTCAGATCCAGGCTATCTGGGCATATGTGATATGAATGTGAAATGTTCGGTAGTTGTGAAATTATATATTTTTGTGTGTTTCTTGCAGTTTATTTAAGATGGCGATTTGTCTTTGTCCTGGAGATAATTGAATTACTTCTCAACTATCTCCAGGGCAGAGGGGAGGAAACCATATTGCATTGTGGGAAAAGTTTACATCTGTATGTCTGAAATGTCCCCATGTCTATCTGTAATTCCAGTCTCCCATTTGGTCCCCTAGGGGAGTGTCCACCAAGTGGGAGACCTGCATAAATACGGGCAGGTAGCCCACAGTAAAGCCAGATCCTGTTTGACCCTTCTGTCTCGTTATTGGGGGGATTTACTATTGATGCCTAGAGACTGCTTATTGGAACCTGTGACAGAACCATCTGTCTGCTGGATTTTTGCCCGTTCGTCTGTTTGTCCCCGTTCGTATGAATGGCTGGTTTCTATAGCCCAGCCATTCGAATTACTCTTTTTCCCGAACAAAACCGCCGAACGAACGGCCACCCAAGTGAGGAGTGTGCTGCAGGTTAACGAAGTGATCACCATTATAACATTGTGGTTAACCGCAGACACTTCTCAATTAAACCGAACTCAGGGTGGTCGTCGTTCGTATGTCGACCACGAGGCAGCGGCCATTTTAAATCATGCGAACGCTCAGCGGTGTTTGGCTCTATTTCTATGGAGCGGAAAACGGACACTTTTTCTGTCGAACACCGCTGAAACAAGGGAACGCCTGGCTGCCTCCACGAAAGCATGCGAACATCGGCCGTTCGGGAGATTGAGAACACACAAAAGACTTAACCCAGATAGCCCACCCATGGAGTCATTCGTGTACCGAAGGACTGTAAGAACTTTGACTCCATGGCGATTGAACTATGTGTGTGGGATCTGAGCGCTATTCGCCAATAATATGCACTCAGACCCAGGCTATCTGGGGACATGTAATACGAATGGGAAATGTTCAGTTTTCATGTAGTTATGCATTTTTGTGTCTTTTATTATTTCATGTTTAAGATGGCGACTGTCCTTGTCCTGGAGTTAATTGAGTTACTTGGTAATTAACTCCAGGACAGAGGGGAGGGAATCAGAATGCACTGTGGGTAAAATATGTGACTGTGTGTCAGAAATGTCCTTCTATCTGTCTGTACTTTAAGTCTTCCATTTGGTCCCCTAGGGGAGTGTCCACCAGGTGGGAGACCTGCATAAATACGGGCAGGTAGCCCACAGTAAACCCAGATCTTATTTGACCCTCAATGCGGAGCTTCTGTCTCGCTATTGGGGGGATTTCTTCTTCACGTTTAGAGACTGCTGGATGGACGAAAGCCACTTTGGGGATATTATTGTTCGACGGTTACCAGCAGTTCGTATATTGCCGTTCAGGAGTTTGGAGCCGTTCGTGGATTTCGATCGGGAGATTGCCGCTTCCCCTGCATTGGGTTCGTGTGTTACAGAGTAAGCGAACGGAGACTGTACTGCAGCCGGGGAAGGTTTACTAAACGGCGGTTTTGCCTAAAGACACTGGAGGTGTCTTAACAATTGGTGGCAAGCGACGGGATGAATCCTACAGCACTGGAGGTCAGCTACAAGACATGCTGTACGAGGAATTAAGGCGTGCTACACTTAAGGACATATTGGAACGCCGAGGAAGGTCAGCAAGCAATTTAAAGAAACGGGAGATTATTGCTTTGCTAATGGAGATGGATGCAGCAACGGGAATGGAAAGAGTCAACGTGCCCAGTACCTTGGATTTAACACCCGAGGAAATACAATTCAACCGGGCAGTACAAATAAGGCTGGCACATTTTGGCCCCAACCCCTCAGCTGACATCGTGGTTCGTGTGCAGGCAGCAGTTGCAACACAACAGGCAGCCCGGGAAAGAGGAGCTGCAGCAGCAGAGGTACCGTATGACAATAATGTGGTTGCTAGAAAAAAGGTACCTTTTGCTGCGTTTAAAAATTTTGTGGGAACAGAGGGAGAGATTGATGGATTTTTGGCAGACTTTGAGAGGCAGTGTGCGCTACATCAGGTACCTGCAGATGAATGGGTCACCATCCTCTCTGGGAAATTATCTGGCCGGGCTAGTGAAGCTTTTCGGGCCATCCCAGAGGAGGAGATCACCAGCTATTGGGCTGTGAAAGAGGCGCTCCTAGCCAGGTATGCAGTGACCCCAGAGGCGTACAGGCGGAGGTTTAGAGAAACCAACAAGCTGGTTGGGGACTCTTATGTGGAATAGGCCTGCAGAGTCCATCGTACCGCAGCCCACTGGATGGCTGGATGCCAAGCGGTAACTGGGGAGGAGGTGTTACAAGTGTTCCTGCTGGAGCACTGCTTTGATAGACTACCTGCTGGGGTCCGGGAATGGGTCAGAGACAGAAAACCCTCTACCCTACCCGAGGCTGCCCGTCTGGCAGACGAATACACGGATGCCCGCAAATTGGATGGTACAGCTGCTAAAGCCCCTGCCAGACTGGAATATCGACCAGCAGTAACACCCGCTCCTGCAGTCTACCAACCCCCAGTACACCGTACCCCAGCTGCACCACCAGCTAACAATTATATGCAACCAGCCCGATTTAATGCCCGGGAGTACTCCCAACCCATCCGGTGCTATGGGTGCAAGCAGTTGGGGCACAAGCGTCCTGAGTGCCCCCTGAACAGTGCCAACCAAGCTCAGTCCTGGAGGAGACCAGTTAACGGAAACCAGCGCCCACCTCAGCCTGCTGCTCACTGCCTAGAGCAGGAGGAATTTTGGGGCATTCTGCACGAGGCAGACCCAGTGCAAGCGGCTCACCAGGATAATCGCCAGCAACATCGGCAAACTGTGAAGCTAAATGGCAGAGTGGTAAATGGGCTGAGAGACACAGGAGCCACGATGACACTGCTCCAAAAGAACTTGGTCTCAGAGCATCAGCACACTGGAGACACTGTGGCAGTAAGGGTAGCAGGGGGTGCCGTGTTTCGCTTACCTGTTGCCCGAGTACATTTGGATTGGGGAGTGGGCGCTAGGCATGTGGATGTGGGGGTGATGAAGGACTTGCCCGCAGATGTTCTTTTGGGAAACGATTTGGCGCCTTTGGTTTCAGCCTATGCTCCGATGGGCCCTGCAGACGTGAACCCAGTGACCACCCGTGCCCAGACCCGTGCTGCCGGAACCAGCCCGCTTGCTGACGAGACCCAGGTAAGATCTCCTTCCCCGACTGATACCCCAGATCAGGTCCCCTTAAGCTGGGATTCCCCAGAGGAGTTTGGGAGGGAAACCCGGGCAGATCCGACCCTCCAAAGATACAAGGACAGGGCAGAGGCTGGGGAGGAAGGAATAGATGGGGAACGGTATGAGTGGGTGGGGGACAGGTTATATAGGATCCCTAAACCTTCCCAGAAGAGTGTTGCCTCTCCACCGAATCGCCAGTTAGTGGTACCTGCAAAGTACCGGCAGGAGATTCTGCGGATAGGGCATGATGTTCCTTTAGCTGGACATCTAGGGTCTCGCCGCACAGCCTATAGGATTTCACAGAACTTCTTTTGGCCAAACTTTAACCAGGCTGTGCGGATGTACTGCAGCACGTGTGACACATGTCAACGGGTAGGGAAGCGGGGGGACCACCCTAAGGCCAGGCTATTATCGATGCCTATTATAGGGGAGCCCTTTGCCCGCATAGCCGTTGAAATTGTGGGTCCACTGGCCAGGGCTAGTCCATCCGGTAAGAAGTATGTTCTTACCGTGGTGGACTATGCCACCCGCTATCCAGAGGCAGTAGCGCTGTCTAACATAGAGGCAGAGGCGGTTGCTGATGCCCTGGTTAGAATTTTTACTAGGGTCGGGTTCCCTAAGGAGATCCTCTCCGACCAGGGAACCCAATTCACCGCTGTGCTCACCCAGCAACTGTGGAAGGTGTGTGGCATTAAGCCATTACTTAGCTCACCCTACCACCCACAGACTAACGGTCTCTGCGAGCGCTTTAACGGTACCCTCAAACAGATGCTGAGGACCTTTACAGACACTTGCAGAGACTGGGAGAGATTCCTGCCTCATCTATTATTTTCTTATAGAGCGGTGCCCCAGGAATCTACTGGGTTCTCCCCCTTTGAGCTGCTGTATGGGAGAAGGGTCCGCGGACCCCTAGATCTCATTAGAGGCCACTGGGAGGGGGAGACGGAGCAGGAAGGGACCCCCATAGTGCCATATGTTCTGGAACTCCGGGACCGCATGGAGAAACTGTCCCTGATGGTAAGGGAGATTCTCCAGGCGGCCCAGGGGAGACAGAAGAGATGGTACGATCAGGGTGCCCGACAGCGGGTCTTCCAGGTTGGGCAAAAGGTATTGGTGCTTAAACCTGTGAAGGCCAACAAGATGCAAGCATCTTGGCAGGGCCCGTACAAGGTAGTGGCGCAGATCTGCGACACTACTTACCTGATAGCCAGCTGTGCAGATGAGAGGATCCAGCGGTCCTTTCATGTGAACATGCTGAAAGAATACCAGGAGAGACCTGAGAACATTGCAGCAGTGTGTGCCCCAGCTGCAGATGATTCTGAGAATTTACCCCTTCCAGATCTATTAGAAAGGGATTCCCAGACTGACCTTACTACCCTGGTACAGCTAGGGGACCGGTTGAACCCCACAGAAAGGGTACAGGCGCAGCAGTTGTTATGGGAGAAGCAGGCGACGTTCTCCCAGGAACCAGGTTATACCACCCTAGCTGTGCATAAGGTAGAGACCCCTGGACAGACCCCGTTACGACAGCCCCCCTACCGGATCCCTGAAGCAGTCCGTGAAGGGATGCGGAAGGAGATACAGGAGATGACCCAACTTGGGGTTATCGAGCACTCCGACAGCCCTTGGGCCTCGCCTGTAGTCCTGGTGCCAAAGAAAGATGGGACCACCCGGTTCTGTGTGGACTACAGGCGACTCAACGAGCGGACCACCACTGGCGCCTACCCAATGCCCCGGGTAGACGAATTACTAGATCGTATTGCCAGGGGGCGATATCTGACCACCATAGACCTGTGTAAGGGCTACTGGCAGATCCCACTGGCCGAGGATGCTATCCCCAAGTCGGCATTTGTCACCCCATTTGGCCTGTACCAATTTAAGGTCATGCCTTTTGGGATGAAAAATGCACCGACTACCTTCCAACGGATGGTGGATAGACTCCTGGATGGCTTCCAAGAATTTGCCTGTGCATACTTGGACGACATTGCGATCTACAGTGGGTCCTGGGAGGAACACCTGGTACATGTAGGGGTAGTGCTGGATAAGATTAGGGCCGCTGGCCTGACATTGAAGCCAGAAAAGTGTCATCTAGGTATGGCTGAAGTACAGTACCTGGGTCACAGAGTGGGGTGTGGGAGCCAGAGACCAGAGCCAGCCAAGGTAGAGGCGGTGGCTAACTGGCCCACACCTACCACTAAGACCCAGGTATTGGCCTTTTTGGGGACGGCAGGGTACTACAGACATTTTGTCACTGACTACAGCACTATTGCTAAGCCCCTGACAGACCTGACGAAGAAGAACTTGCCTAAGTAGGTCCTGTGGTCTCCGGCTTGTGAAGCTGCGTTCCAGGCACTAAAACAGGCCCTTGTGAATGCCCTTGTCTTGCCTGCCCCAGTCCCTAACAAACGTTTTCTCGTCCATACAGATGCTTCCATGTATGGACTGGGGGCTGTGCTGAGCCAAGTCGGGGAGGATGGAGAAGAGAACCCTTTCGCATATCTCAGCAGAAAGTTGTTACCCAGAGAAGTGAGTTATACGGCAGTGGAGAAGGAGTGCTTGGCCTTGGTCTGGGCATTGAAAAAGTTAAGTCCCTATTTGTATGGGCAAGAGTTTTCCCTGGTGACGGATCATAACCCACTCGTTTGGCTTAACCGGGTCTCAGGAGACAATGGGAGACTACTGAGATGGAGCATTGCAGCCCTACAATTTTACCATCAGCTACAGACCCGGTAAGCTGAACGGGAATGCAGATGGGTTATCCCGACAAACAGACGTCTCCACCACCTTCTAGTCTGGTCATCCCCAAGTTGACCCGCCACAGGGTCAAGCCGGGTCTGCCGGAGTGTCCCACAAGGAGGGAGCCGTGTGACAGAACCATCTGCCTGCCTAGTGTGGTGGATTCATCTATTTCTGCCCCCTTTTCGTGTAAATGGCTGTTTCTATAGCCCAGCCATACGAATGACTGTTTTTTCCCGAACAAACCTACCGAACGGACGGCCACCCAAGAGAGAAGTGTGCTGCTGGTTAACCTATTGGTCCCAATTAGAACGTTGTGGCTAACCGCAGACACTTCTCAATTAAACGAATTCAGGGTGGTCGTCGTTCGTATGTCGACCACGAGGCAGCGGCCATTTTAAACCACGCAAAAGCCCAGCGGTGTTTGGCTCTATTTCTATGGAACTAAAATCGGACACTTTTTCTGCCGAACACTGCTGAAACAACGGAACGCCTGGCTGCCTCCACGAAAGCATACGAATACCGGCCGTTCGGGAGATTTGAAGCATACGAAAGGACTTAACCCAGATAGCCTTCCCATGGAGTCATTCGTATACCGAAGGACTGTAAGAACTTTGACTCCATGGCGATTGAACTATGTGTGTGGGATCTGAGCGCTATTCGCCCATAATATGCACTCAGATCCAGGCTATCTGGGGACATGTAATACGAATGGGAAATGTTCAGTCTTCATGTAATTATGCATTTTTGTGTCTTTTATTATTTCATGTTTAAGATGGCGACTGTCCTTGTCCTGGAGTTAATTGAGTTACTTGGTAATTAACTCCAGGACAGAGGGGAGGGAATCAGAATGTACTGTGGGTAAAATATGTGACTGTGTGTCAGAAATGTCCTGCTATCTGTCTGTACTTTAAGTCTTCCATTTGGTCCCCTAGGGGAGTGTCCACCAGGTGGGAGACCTGCATAAATACAGGCAGGTAGCCCACAGTAAACCCAGATCTTATTTGACCCTCAATGCGGAGCTTCTGTCTCGTTATTGGGGGGATTTCTTCTTCACGTTTAGAGACTGCTGGATGGAACGAAAGCCGCTTTGGGGATATTATTATTCGATGGTTCCTAGCAGTTCGTATATTGCCGTTCGGGAGTTTGGAGCCGTTCGTGGATTTCGATCGGGAGATTGCCGCTTCCCCTGCATTTGGTTCGTGGGTTACAGAGTAAGCGAACAGAGACTGTACTGCAGCCGGGGAAGGTTTACTAAACGGCGGTTTGGCTTAAAGACACGGGAGGTGTCTTAACACTGATAGATACTTCTTTCTTTGGAAAGTCTGGGATTTGCTTAAAAGGCTCACATTCCGGATGAATCTTTTAACATCTATGGTAGCATTGAATTTATTCACATAACTTGGAAAGAGAATTTCATTCTGTTATCTATCGATGTTACATCATTATATACTATTATTGAGCATGAACAAGTATGTTATTCTGTGATGAATACACTGAAAAAGATTAGAGAGCTAGAGGATTCCCAAATCACATTTATCATTGAGGGTATTGCATTCATACTCAAGAACAATTATTTTCTGTTTGAAAGTCAATTCTATCTTCAAAGAGAGGTAATGCAATGGGGATGAAATTCGCCCCTAGTTTTGCAAATATATTCATGGGTGAGTGGGAGGAGAACCACATCTGGAATATACACCCTTGGAATAGCAACATCTATAATTATAAAAGGTATATAGACGATATCTTCTTCATATGGGAAGGAGATACGGAAGAATTACAGAAATTCCTTGAATATGCGAATAAAAATACCTGGAGGGTAACATTGAATACAGTCCACAGCAGAACAGCGGTGGAATTTTTAGCTCTCACAATCTATATAAATTACGGTACAATTAAGACGAAGACGCATTTTAAAGAGGTTGATGTGAATAGTTTTATTCTGAAAGAAAGCTGTCACCTTCCAACATGGCTCAAAAATGTCCCATATAATGAATTCAGAAGACTAAGACGCAACTGTAATGACTATCATGTATATATAGAACAGGCAAAGAATGTGAAGGATACGTTTTTAGCCAAGAATTACGACCCTATGGAAGTTCAAATTGCACTATTAAAGGTGGAGAATTTGGATCATAATAACCTCCTGAAGGAAAAAGAAAAAACAAGAACACCAGACCTAGGAAATACGTTCCCAGCAATTATCCTGGACTATAATAAAGAAAATGTACAACTCAAGAAAATACTCAGAAAACATTGGCACCTATTGAAGAAAGATAAACTACTTGCTAGTAGTTTACCAGATAAACCGAGGATAATCTTTAGGGGAGCTCATAAAGAGAAAATTAACAAACAATCACTTGAAAGCAAAAAAAGAAGAGGCAGGAATGAAAAAGAAAGGCTTCTTTTACTGTCAGGATTGTATCACATGTAAAACTAATAAAAACAAATACAAATGTACAAAAGAAGGAAACAGCGCTAAAATAGACCAATCCTATAAATAGGTAAAGTAGGAGGCAGCAACCTAAAAATAGGATTCCCTCTAAGCCCTATGAACAAAGGTAATATACAAGACAAAACAGAAGAAGGTTGCGCCAAAGCTGACTAAAGTGCAGCTAAAATGAACAAAGTTTAAAGTGTAAGTGGTGCCAAAACAAAGTCTTTAGTTGGGTCTGATGGGCCACCGACGGCCTATGTGGAGGAGTATTCTCTCTAAGGGTCACTTTCCAGGATCCGTATGTAAAGAAAGAAGCAAATAATAGTGCAAATACGTCTTTTAAGAGGGTTGATATGCAGGAAGAAGAGATCTATAGTAATCCTTCTCACGTGTAGTAGAGCTGAACTAGCTCTAGTGTGGATGGCGTTCAGCGGTACAATCCCTGCTTATAGGATACGTAGAGAAGTATTGGTCTTTTACTCTGTATGTGGAAGAGAAAGACAGATTATAGGGCAGTACGTCTGGTAAAGATGGTGTATATAACAACAGAGTCTAATACAGTCCTACTCACGTTTAGTAGAGCTTAAACCAGCTCTAGTATGAATAACGTACAGCGGTATAATCCCCACTTGTAGGATGCATGTAAGTCTTTTGCCGATATTTAGATCATAAGGGAGAAAAGAGACAACTAATAGTGCTCGCTGTATAAAATCTTATGTAAGGAGTATAAGTAATAAAATGTGTACTCGCATAGGATGGAGCAGGCGGACTGCTCAATAACTTAGGCGTGAGTGGTATAATCCCCACCTCGGATGTCTTTAGAGTAATACTCAGCAGAAAAGATAAAATCATGATACCAAGCAAAAATAGTAAATAAAATAGTAAAATGGCACAATCAGAGTGATTTAAAAGTAGCCAAAATACCTTTATTTGGAATACAGAATAAAATATATAAAATATTCACAACGCGTTTCACCTATAATGGCTTTATCAAGTGGAGACACAAAAACATGCTTGGTAGGGTAGGGTTTATATAGGGGGACTTATTATAAACAGTAAATGAGGTTTGGCGCCTAAATGACGTAATCAGGTAAGGTGCATTTTCAAAATACAAAATAAACAATATTTATATATATATAATAGTAGTCAGGGCAGCTTCCCCTAAAGCTTGAAGTTAAAACGAGGGTTATAAATAGGGTAAAAAATTTATTTTCGTTGGTCACGTGATCGGCTTCCATTTTGGAAAGCGGACCAATCGCGTGACGTGCTGCTAGGGGTATCGGGAAATGTAGTGTGCAGAGGGGACTGCTACAAATGGCATACTGGTGGGAGGGACTAAGCAGGGATAGACAGGATGGGCGTGTCGATCGGCCGGGGGCGTGGTTATAATGCCGACGGTCGGGAGGTGTATACAGCTGAGAGAGAATACTCCTCCACATAGGCCGTCGGTGCCCCATCAGGCCCAACTAAAGACTTTGTTTTGGCACCACTTACACTTTAAACTTTGTTCATTTTAGCTGCACTCTAGTCAGCTTTGGCGCAACCTTCTTCTGTTTTGTCTTGTATATTACCTTTGTTCATAGGGCTTAGAGGGAATCCTATTTTTAGGTTGCTGCCTCCTACTTTACCTATTTATAGGATTGGTCTATTTTAGCGCTGTTTCCTTCTTTTGTACATTTGTATTTGTTTTTATTAGTTTTACATGTGATCCAGTCCTGACAGTAAAAAAAGCCTTTCTTTTTCATTCCTGTCTCTTCTTTTTTTGCTTTCAATTGATTGTTCGTTAATTTTCTCTTTATGTTCTGAGCTCACCTAAAGATTATCCTCGGTTTATCTGGTAAACTACTAACAAGTAGTCTATCTTTCTTCAATAGGTGTCAATGTTTTCTGAGTATTTTCTTTTTCTTTTGTACATTTCTATTTGGCACCACTTTTCCCTCTGGTTATAGCTGCTTTCTGAACCATCCTATACCATGTCTATTTTTGACAAACGAACAAAGACCACCCAGCATTATCAATTAAGCTGCGGTTAACCGCAGCTTCTGGGAGGTAAATTTCCCTCACACTTCCACTTCTGGGTGGTCTGCCTGTGTGGTACTTGGTTCAGTAATCCCCATTTACTGAACCAAGTGGGAAATAGCCAGGCACAAAGAGTTTTAAGCAGGTCTGGGGACACAGGGGACACCGTCTTAAAGGGGCAGTGTCCCAAACAAGTCTGGGGACACCATCTTAAAGGGGCAGTGTCCCAATCTTCCTGATGTCCCAAAAAGGTGTTTAAAGGGCCAGCACCAGTCCCATAAAGAGTCCATAAGCCACAATAGATAGAATCTACCGAATGAGGGGAACACTCGTATGTAACCAGCTGTACCATACGAACAGTAGTTTTCGTGTAGTTAGATGCGAACGGAGACCGACTCCTGCTACTAATTTCATGGAACTCAAACTCGGATACCTCCACATGGCGAGCCGGTCAAACTTCCACACGATGCGACACGGAAACTACCGAACGGAAATTTGTGACATTTGGATATGAGACTACCAGTATCCTCAGCTACCCAGGGTTGTTAAAATTATATTTGTATGTTATATAAAAAGTACTTTTCTGAATTGTTAAGAAATTTTAATATTTCTGGCCAGCAGATAATTGAGCTTTGTGTATTGTAGAAACTCAATTATCTAGCCTGGCCCAGAGGAGTGGTTTTGTATTTCATAAATTCTGAGTTCTGTGTGCCAGTAAATCAGTCTTTTTCCAGCATTAAGCTTTGGCTCATGTGTGGATTATTCGGTGATTCCAGGGATATTTCTACTTGTGATTTTCTTTTATGGGAAGAAGGGAATGCTTGACGGTGATACCCTATACTACCGTCACAGAAGGGTACAACAGAACTGGCTTTTAATGACCACACACTGGCTTTTATGCAAGTCCCCATGCAAGGCCACACAGGGTGGGACACAGTACAACCAATCATTTACAGGAAAACCGTAAAACACACCCAGCACAAACATACAATTCCCTCCCCTATTCCTGGAGATAATCAAGTCTGATAAAGTAATATCTTGATTATCTCCAGGCAGAAAAATTACAATTTTCCCCAATATTCAGAACAGCCCTTTAGGCAATATGTCCCCTGAAAGCCCTGATCTGGGTGACCAACATATTCAAATTTTACCCAGATCGGTTCAGGGGTTCTCAAAAAGTATGGAAGTCTTTTGTGACCAGCTAACCGTGAGGTGGCTGCCCAAAATAGTTCCAGGAGTTTGAGTGTTTTTGCCGGTCTGTTCAGTTAAGTGGCAAAAACTGAATAATTCCATGAATGGATTCCCCTGGCTCTTAGCAGCGATTATTCCCCTCATTCAAATGCACAAAAGTACCGAACAGTGCTCTTCTAGCTGTTCGGGAAATAAAGATCCAGCGTTCACTTGTTGAGACCGGTGTTCGTAAAGTCGAGTGTCCGATTTTAGTTCCAGACACTCGACGACCAAGTTCTGCTGCCTTTGTTCGCATGAAAAAAGATGGCTGCTGTTTTCTCAGCCAAGTGGCGTTTGGTAGTACGAACGCCGGCCGCACAGATAGAGGGTTCAATTGAAGTATTCTTTGAAGTTTAACGAGCCAGGGTGGTCTCTGTTTGGTAGTTATATCTACCGAATGAATAGGGAAGAAATATTGCACATAAAAGAGGGATTTCTTCACACTGCTCCCCTATAAGTCCATAGGTCGGCATACCTATGGCGGGTTGGCTTGGGGATGTACGAGAAAAGTATTTTAGGAGTACAGTTCGGTCTGTTGAGACAGACCGTCCGCATTACCGTTTTGTTTGACCGGACGGCATTGCATCATAAAGTTATAGGGCTGAAGGGCTAGGCTCCACCGTAATAGCCTGGGGTTGTCACCAGCTACCCGGTTTAGCCACACGAGAGGGTTGTGGTCGTCCATACAGATAAGGTTGAAGTTTCTTGAGGGCCCAAACTAGGGCTAGGCACTCTTTTTCCACGGTGGCATAGCTGACCTCTCTGGGCAAAAGTTTACGGCTGAGGTATGCCACTGGGTGTTCCATGCTGTCGTCCCCCACTTGACTCAACACGGCTCCCAACCCAAACATGGAGTCATCTGTGTGTACAAGAAATTGTTTAGTATGGTTGGGCACTGCCAACACAGGAGCCTCACTTAATGCAGCTTTAAGTCTCTGAAAAGCGTCCGCGCACTCTGGGGTCCAGGTTACTTGTTTTGGTAGGGCCTTTTTGGTAAGGTTGGTGAGA
>OW240922.1:125869844-125902832 GCA_933207985.1 Pelobates cultripes | reverse complement strand
GATATTAGGATATTGTTACTGAGTGATATTTAAATATTGTTACAATGTGATATTAGGATATTGTTACAATGTGTTATTAGACTATTGTTACTGTGTGATATTAGGATATTGTTACTCTGTGATATTAGAATATTGTTACTATGTGATATTAGAATATTGTTACTGTGTGATATTACAATATTTTTACAATGTGATATTAGGATATTGTTACTCTGTGATATTTGAATATTGTTACGGTGGGATTGTTACGGTGGGATATTAGGATATTGTTACAATGTGATATTTGAATATTGTTACTCTGTGATATTTGAATATTGTTACGGTGGGATATTAGGATATTGTTACAATGTGATATTTGAATATTGTTACTCTGTGATATTTGAATATTGTTACGGTGGGATATTAGGATATTGTTACAATATTGTTACTCTGTGATATTTGAATATTGTTACGGTGGGATATTAGGATATTGTTACAATGTGATATTTGAATATTGTTACTCTGTGATATTTGAATATTGTTACGGTGGGATATTAGGATATTGTTACAATGTGATATTTGAATATTGTTACTCTGTGATATTTGAATATTGTTACAATGTGATATTAGGATATTGTTACTGTGTGATATTTGAATATTGTTACAATGTGATATTAGGATATTGTTACAATGTGATATTAGAATATTGTTACAATGTGATAATTGAATATTGTTACTCTGTGATATTTGAATATTGTTACAATGTGATATTAGGATATTGTTACTGTGTGATATTTGAATATTGTTACAATGTGATATTAGGATATTGTTACTGTGTGATATTAGAATATTGTTACTGGGGGCGTGTCTTGGCCACCATCTTAGATGGCCACGTTATAGAGAGGCTCCTGGACAAGGGGGACAACTTTGTACCAAAAGTGCCAATTTTAATTTGAATGGACCAATTTTGAGTGAAGATACAAGAAGCAATATCAGCACTGATCATGCAGAAACAAAAGAAAAATGAAAAATCCGTTCCTGGGACGAAGAAAATGGAAGCAGGAGCGGCTGGGGTGAGTAAGGGTTCCCAGGCTCGCTCCCCTGCTTCCAAATCCGGCTCGCGGCTTGTTTCGCCGCTTAAACTTTCGTTGGTGGCGTCTGGGAAATCCCTCCCTACCTCCCTCCCGGTCTCCCTCCCCAAAACTTATGCTTGTGCGGCCGCGACCCGTCCGCAGCTTCCTGAGGGCGGCGGGACCGCGACCGCACTAGCCGGCACTCCTGTGTGCGGCTCAGAGTGCTCCGAGCACTCGGCATGCTCGGAGCACAGTGCTGTGTCTCCCGCGAGCGGCAAGGACCTCCCACCAAGCCGCTCGCGGTCTCACTCCAGGGCAGCCCGGTCGCTCACTTACAAAAGCGACCGGGCTGCTAGTAAAGGGGAGGGCAGTGTGAGGTCACGCTCCCCGTCGGGATCCTCAGCCTCCAGGCTGTCGGTCCCGGCGGGGGGGGCCTCTGCTGTCCGACCCAAAGTATTTAAAGGGGCAGCAAGGGCTACAATAAGCCCAGATGATAATTCAATGGAAATAGGGGCTGAAGTGCTCAAAAAAAGTGCCTTCTCTGCACTACCACAGAGAACACGTTATGTTGCCACAACAAAGATGGCTGACAGTCCGGATACTGTATTTTCCACTTCCAAGATGGCCGCTGCCACCTCCAATATGGCTACTACCACATTTAAAGCTGTGACCTATAATCCTAATATGCCACTTGAATTGGCAGCAGACCTGCCACCGTCAGCTGGCATGATAATTCAACTTATCAAAGATTTGAGAGTTGATTTGAAAAATGACTTTAAAAATGACTTTGACACATTATATGGAGCCATGGAGGGCATTAATCAGCGTACAGAAATAATAGAGAATAAATTGCACTCTCAAGAGCAATCTCATCTGGATCTGGTTGAAACCGTAAAAGAGCTCCAAAAGCAAGTGCACCAACAAGCAGAAAAGCTTGCCGACGCTGAAGATAGAAGTAGGCGTAATAACCTAAGGATCAGGGGGATCCCTGATAATATCGACTCCCAGGAATTACAAAGCTATTTCCAGACAATGGTGAAGTCAGCTCTACCAAACGCAAAAAATACGGATTTATTACTGGATCGCATCCATAGATTGCCCAAACCCAGCAATGCTCCTCCAGCTGCACCCAAAGACGTGATAGTGAGATTCCACTACTATCACATTAAAGAAGAATTTCTAGGTGCAGTACGCACGTCAGGTCTCACAGGAGATTACAGCAGCATGAAGGTCTTTCAAGACTTTTCTGCTCAAACAATGAAGCGACGCAGGGAATTTCAACTTTTTACTGCGGAGTTAAGACGAAGAGGGATAAGATATAGATGGGGATTCCCGGTTAAAGTCCTTTTCCGTATGGATGGTCGGAATTTTATAGTCACGTCGCCTGAAGAAGGAATGGAACTCATCAATACTATGAATGGACGTCAGGTTTCGCCTCATAGACTCTCGCCATCTACTCCTGTTCAGGCCAGCAAGAGAAGCAAATCGGACACCTCCTGAGATCCCAGCCCAAAGAGGCATAGTCTTCCTTTTCTATGGTCATCATCGAGTCCTGCTCCAGTCCGGCGATTTATCGGGATTACTTTGAATTTTGATTTGTTTCTCCTTTTTATGACAGACTTCTGAGTTCTTCCACTAACGGTTATTTGTCCAGTGCCTTTTCGGTTTATTTTAGAAACCTATCCTTCTATTTAAAACTTTCTAAACTTATACAATCAAAATATTTTTTATTTAATTTTTTTTTTTTTATATAATTTCATATTTATTTAATTTTATAATTTTTTTAATTTTTTTTTTTTATTGTTCTGTGCTTTTTACCTTTTCAATTGTCATACTTAAAAAGTTGCTTTTTGATTTTTACTACCTATATTAACTCCCCCTGCACCCGGTAGCCTTCTCTCCCCCCAACCTGGGCCTAACACCCTGAGATGGAGAAACTTTTTTTGTTCTCCCTCATGGCCCTCTTTCACTGTTTTTGTTTTACCCCTGATAGGGGTATAGATCCAAGTTTTTTGTTCCCCTTTTTTATTCTTTTATATTTTTTGTCCATTCATCATTTAAAGTTCAGTAGAAATGTTTTTAGACCACGAAACACTGCAATGCTTCATACAAAAATGCATAATACGTGGCATCAGCAAATTGTAAACATCTGTTTACTCATTATTCCTGTACACACAAGTACACAGCTTGAGTTTGCTTTAAGAGCTTTGTTGGACTTGCATGTTTCTCTCTTGGAAGGTGGTGGCTGGGACTCTCACAAGATTGAATGTTCCTTTACCCTTTATCAGGTATTATTGTTCTATAAACCATGGTCTTAAAATATATGTCATTTAATGTGAGAGGCCTGAACACCGCCCACAAGAGACAATTATTATTCAAAGAAGCAAAATCCAACGAATCAGATGTGCTTTGTGTACAGGAAACACATTTTAAAGATGATAAAGACCATAAAATCATGTCAAAGCTTTTCCCAGTTCAATACCATTGCACTTATAAATCCAAGTCTAGAGGTACATCGATTTTTTTTTCACAGGAATGTAGCATGCTTGACAAACAAAGTTATAAAGGATGATGACGGGAGGTATTTAATATGGATAGGATCACTTAATACTATTGAATATACTATTGTGAACATGTATTTTCCAAACACCGGTCAGTTGCAGTTTTTTAGGAAATTGATGGACTTAGTGAATGAGAATGTGAGAGGCAACTTGGTAATGTGTGGTGACACGAATTTTGTGATGGATGGAGAGTTGGATAACGCTAGGGAAGACCGTGATCGACAGCTTAGAGGGGACAGTGACAGATTAGCGTATAAATGTTCCAGATATATGATTGAATGTGGCTTATACGATCCTTGGAGACTGTTGCATGAGAATGAAAGAGATTTTACGTATTATTCTGTCTCTAAAAATATGTATTCCAGGCTGGACCGGTTTATGGTCCAGGGTGCTTTAATTCCTCACATCTTGAAATCTGATATCTTAAACATCAACTGGTCCGACCATGCTCCAATCATAATGCATATTGACGAAATTGTTTCATCAGCCCCTAACAGAACCTGGAAATTAGGCGATTATTTGTTAAATGATGTTGTGAACAAGTCACTGACGGAGAAAGCTTTGTGTGATTATTTTTCAGAGAATGCCTCGCCCGAGGTTCCTGATGAGGTGACTTGGAATGCGCATAAGGCTGTGTTAAGAGGTCATTTTATTTCTAGAGCGTCTTACCTGAAGAGAATTAATAGCAATAATTTAAGAACATTGGAAAAAGAATTGTACAATTTGAACCAAGCTAATAAATTTGGTCCATCGTCCTCCCTATCAGCAATGATAGGAGAAATTAAGGCTAAAATCAACAAAATTAATTTAGATCGTACATCTCTCATGGTGAGACGTCTCAGGAAAACATTTTACTTAAAAGGTAACAGGGCCTCAACTCTTTTGGCATCCAAACTCCGGCATGTGAATGCCCAATCAAAAATAGCATATTTACTTGATGATCAGGGGCAAAAAGTGTTTCATCCAACTAAAATTAGTGATATGTTCGCAGAGTATTATAGTAAACTTTATAATTTAGAATGTAATTTGGACCTCCCCCAGCCTTCTACAACAATAATTGATAAATTCTTAGACAGAGTGTCATTGCCTCGGCTTTCTCCAGTACATTTAGAAAGCTTAGAAAATGACTTTCCTGTTACTGGTCACTGAAACCAGAACCAGGACTGTCAGCTGGACAAAATATTAGTAGATAATAGATAATTAAATCAAAATTGCCATCAATATGTCGGAATATAGAGAGGGTTCATACGTAGATTCAAGTGATTAAAATAGCCTAAATGGCTCTTCTCCTGTCTAAAGGACTCTTAGACGTAAAGAATCTATTTGAGACTCAGGACTTTAATATAATCAACCATAGTATGTCCATGTCAACAGTAAAAGCGGTTGTGGAATGAGCCTTTAAATTAACTCCTGTAATCTAGATGGAAAAGACAATCAGTCAAGGAGGAACTTTGAATATTGGCTGTATATAAAGTAACACTTGTAGCAAAGCCCGCTGTATCAAAAAAGCTACAATAAGAGTGTAGTTAAGCAATCAGCAATTAAGGATAACAGCATTTAGCTGGATACCAAGTAACATATAATAAAAGGAAAAAAGTCTACATGAAAATTCGTAGATTAATCACAAAATATGTCATAAATGACGAAGGTGCATCACAGCACCGAAACGCGCGTCGGGTTGAAGGAGGTTTTTCTCCTTCACTTTCACTCACTTTTTATTTTCACTTCTAGGGCACTATTTCACGATGTGTAGGTAACCAGCACTCTAAGCATGGTTCTACACATTAGCACTATTATTTCCTAATTTTTCACCTTTTCCTCCTGTCACTCCTGATATGCTATCTAGATTGGAATTATCTATTTGATTGAGGAATCTGGACTGGCTCTGTATGTATTTGAGGGGGCAACAGATACTCTTTGTACCCCATAGCGATTTAGGAAACCACTAACTTAAGATTTATCATTTATGACATATTTTGTGATTAATCTACGAATTTTCATGTAGACTTTTTTCCTTTTATTATATGTTACTTGGTATCCAGCTAAATGCTGTTATCCTTAATTGCTGATTGCTTAACTACACTCTTATTGTAGCTTTTTTGATACAGCGGGCTTTGCTACAAGTGTTACTTTATATACAGCCAATATTCAAAGTTCCTCCTTGACTGATTGTCTTTTCCATCTAGATTACAGGAGTTAATTTAAAGGCTCATTCCACAACCGCTTTTACTGTTGACATGGACATACTATGGTTGATTATATTAAAGTCCTGAGTCTCAAATAGATTCTTTACGTCTAAGAGTCCTTTAGACAGGAGAAGAGCCATTTAGGCTATTTTAATCACTTGAATCTACGTATGAACCCTCTCTATATTCCGACATATTGATGGCAATTTTGATTTAATTATCTATTATTTACTAATATTTTGTCCAGCTGACAGTCCTGGTTCTGGTTTCAGTGACCAGTAACAGGAAAGTCATTTTCTAGTACTTCCATTTTGGGGTTATGCCCCTTGACACCACTGGAGTGTCATTTAAAGGTGTGACTGACCACTAGGAGGGTGGTATATTCAAGTCTGGAATAACCACTACCTTTGGCCTAGTCAATTTCTACTACTCATTTAGAAAGCTTAGAATGTGAAATATCAGCAGCAGAGATAGCTGAGGCAATTAAACTTATGCCATCTGGAAAAGCCCCTGGTCCCGACGGATTAACTATTTTATATTATAAAACTTTTCCAGAAATTTTAATTCCCCATATGACTAAATTGTTCAATTCCTATAAGTCCGAGGGAAAGATGCCAGAGGAGTCCTTGTGCGCACGAATAGTTACTTTGCCAAAGCCAGGGAAAACTCCCGATAGATGCCCTAACTTTAGGCCCATTTCTCTGATTAATAATGACTCAAAGATTTATTCTAAAGTTCTCGCTAATAGATTAACCAAACTAATCCCATTGTTAATTAATAAAGATCAAGTAGGTTTTGTGCAGAATAGACAGGCGCCAGATGGAACTAGAAGATTCATAAACTTGATTCAGCACATCAATATGACCAAAACGCCTTCTTTGCTTCTATCTCTTGACGCTGAAAAAGCGTTTGACAGGATACATTGGGGATATTTATGGAGAACATTAGATAGGTTCAACATACCATCATCATTTATCACAGCAATTAAGGCGTTATATTGTGCACCCTCCGCCCATGTCTCAGCTTCTGGCTTCACATCCAAAACTTTTTCCCTAACTAACGGGACGAGACAGGGGTGCCCTTTATCTCCAATTTTGTTTGTTTTAGCGATAGAACCCCTGGCAGAACTGATTAGGACAACCCCACAAATTGTAGGAATTGCGGTTAAAGAATCCGTTCACAAAATTGGTTTGTTTGCAGATGATATAATCCTAGCTATCAAAAACCCAAAAGAATCTTTGAGACACCTCAAGGATATTTTAACTCAATTCGGTGAGATATCGTATTACAAATTAAATGAGTCCAAAACTCAAGCCCTTCCGTTTCATTTAAACAATTTGGAAACCATTGCCCTTAAGAAATCATATTTATTTGATTGGAGAACTGAATATATGGAATATCTTGGCATTAATTTATGCAAAAATTTGGTCAATATGCACAATCACAACTTGAGGAAAGCATGGTCAGACCTACAAAAAGAGATGGAGAGATGGGGTGGGATGGAGCTCTCATGGCTGGGGAGGGTCGCATCTATTAAAATGACGATACTCCCCAAAATTTTATATTTTTTTAGGACCATTCCTCTGTCCATTCCATTATCATTTTTTAATAAAGTTCATTCGACAATGTTGAAATTTATATGGGGGAACAAGCCTGCCCGAGTGAGGCTCACTTCCCTGCAGCACCATAAATCGAACGGCGGTATCGGTGTCCCCGATATCCGCAAATATTATTTCGCCACTAACGCTGCAGTGGTTGTGAGCTTTAACAACCAGGATGATAAACCCAGATGGATGGAGATAGAGGAATCAAAAATTTCACCGGTTAGACTATCAGAATTACCTTGGTTAAATCCTAAGAAAAGACCTGGAATTACAAAATTATTTTTATCCACTAGGACTACGCTTAAGGCCTGGGACATTGTTTTTAAAAATGACCAGTCTCCCAGTTTATATAGAGCAATGCCTATTGAATTATTGAAAGATCATATACCATCCTTAAAAATAGAATTATTGAAGGATTGCTCTATAACTAATCTGGACAATTTTTTTTATGGCAATGCTATTCTTTCTTTGGAAAAATTGAAGCTTAAGTATGGATTGTCGAATGCATGTGAACTGGAATGTATGATAATCATTGATAAATTGAAAGAACTATACCAGGTACCTGAAACCGATAAAAATTATAAATCACTTGAGATATCTCCTTTAGAGAAAGTTATTTTATACAGCCCCGCTAGTAAAGGTATGATATCCTTATGTTACTTATCTCATAATGCCAAGCCCTTAATTAAATTAAAACATATGCTGTCATGGGAGACGGAGTTGGGTGCCCAGTACGATTTAGAAGAATGGTTCGGTTTCTTTACAGGTTTAAAAGGTATTTCATATTGCACCGACCATTTTGAAAATCATTATAAAATCTTATATCGCTGGTACCTGGCCCCGTCTAGATTACATAACATGAACAATATGTATTCGGACCGGTGTTGGAGAGACTGTGGGGGATTGGGCAATATGGCCCATATCTGGTGGTTCTGCCCCAAGTTAATTAATTATTGGAAAATGATCCACGATCTGATTATTAAAGTGAACAGAACCATTAGCATCTTAACTTCGGAACTAGCCTTATTTAAAAAACTCCCGGAGTCTGTTAATAGATCAGATAAAATAATCATAGGCCACATTCTGATCGCTGCTACATCCTGTTTACCTAGACATTGGAAGTCCCAAAATGTGCCATCTCTCAGAGAAGTTTTTAATTTGATTTTAGAAAACAAGGCACATGAACTATCACACAGAGACAATATGCATGGTTTCCCAATACTAAAATACAACTGGGATAAATGGGAGGAAAAAATCAAAACAATTTATGGTCTTTGATATATTTATTGTTAAAGTGCATTGTTGTAAAACATTTTTCTTTTTGCCATATACTTTAATATGTTTATTTCATTGATGGATGGATACCCCTTCCCATTTCCATGTTACCCCTCCTTTCCTACCCTTAATACAATGTTTGTATTATTATCATTTGTTATACAAAAAAAACTTTAATAAAAATTATTTGAAAAGAATATTGTTACTGTGTGATATTAGAATATTGTTACAATGTGATATTAGAATATTGTTACAATGTGATAGGATATTGTTACTGTGTGATATTATTAGAATATTGTTACTGTGTGATAATAGGATATTGTTATTGTGTGATATTAGAATATTGTTACAATGTGATATTAGAATATTGTTACTGTGTAATATTAGAATATTGTTACAATGTGATAGGATATTGTTACTGTGTGATATTACAGTATTGTTACAATGTGATATTAGAATATTGTTACAATGTGATGTTGGTAGTAATAGTATTATAATAGTGATAATATTATTGTGTTTAGCTAATGGTAATCAAGACCGGAAGGGGTTTATTTGTTAAACATAGCCTTGTGCTGGGCTGAGAACATGGGATGGATTCATTAAATTAATAGTATTATTATCTTGCAGCACTTAAAAATGATCAAATAGGGATATTTCACAATGAGTAATTGACATAAAGAATATAACAGATTAAGGAGGTGAAGAAAGCTTACAGATTTTGAACAATGGGTAAAGACACACAAGAATTTAAAGGGAAACCATGTTTTCCTGGAACTATAGCTTCCCTCTCTGTCAAGGCCCCCTCCCGCGGCGCTGAAGTGGTTAATAACCCCTTCAGTCACTTACCTGGGTCCAGCGCCGATATCCCTCGGTGCTGGCTCAGCTCCGCCCATGGTCCTCCGTCCGCCGGCAGAGGAGACCTAATGTGCATGTGCGGCAATGGCCCCCCTCGCATTAGCATTTCCCCATAGGAAAGCATTATTAAATGTTTTCCTATGGGGATTCCGGTGACGCTGGAAGTCCTCATGCATATTGTGAGGACGTCCAGGGTCATTTAGCGACCAAAAGTTGTCTAAGAACCTGGAAGTCCCTCTAGTGGCTGTCTGGTAGACAGCCACTGTAGGAGGATTTAACCCTGCAAGGTAAATATTGCAGTTTATGAAAACTGCAATCATTACTACTGTAGGGTTAAGGGTGATGGGAATTGGCACCCAGACCACTTTAATGGGAAGAAGTGGTCTGGGTGTCTACAGTGTCCCTTTAAAAAAAATTAAAATTACATTATTTTAATAAAATCAGTGTATTTGCATATATTATGCAGTCTAGTTTTAAATCCACTACAATTTATAATTTAGTGAATAAACATCTGTTTTAGACCAAACTAGCCGTGTCAGAAAAATTATCCAATTCTTCAACATCGGAATATTTTCCAGTTCAAATATTTCTGCCTAAATTTTGTGCTTTAATATAGGTATCAACATTTACTAGTTTATATTGTGTGTATATTGTACTGACAGTTTTAGAGTATTCTTTTTTTTTTTCTGGCTGAAATTGAGAAAGAAAAGGTTGACATTTTATCAGAAATCATTTAGATGGCGGTTCACATCAGCCCCCAATTCAATACATTATCAATAACACAGAAGCTGTCTCCACACATTGTGAGCTGAGATTGTTCATAGCTTTGCAGTCAATGAGAGTCAGAAGTTTCAGAACACAAAGAATATGCAGGGTGTAAGGATTAGCCTAATTAGATCCCTCTGAAGCACTAATAGTACAATCTGCACTTATCAGCTCTGTGTCAAGTTACACTTCTGTTAATTAGTGAATGTTGAATGGTCATACATCAAAGGCTGCTTCTAAGGGTGAGTTACTAATCATTATTTTGTGTGTTCAGTGTAATCATTATAGATGGGCTGCATCTCTACACTAATGTTTTTTTTCACAAAATTGTTAACTGACAATCAAGTTGCAAAATTTAACCCAAACATATCCAATATGCAAACAGTTTAAACAACGTTTATTCTTATATATTTCATTTTAGCTACTTAAACCCGGGAATACATTTGTCAACTCAATCTAATTCCTTATAAATAGCTAAACAAGCATTATTTTAGAATTATCAGTCAACAAATGAGATCTCTGGAATAATGAATACAATTTAAAACCTTTTATTACTAGAAACAAATGAGAATTACTTTTTAGAAAATATTTACAATTAATTTTAAAGATTTAGTAAAAATAAAGCATGTACAGAATAACGTGCAATATTTGAAATAGTTTATTGTTGGAAGCTGAAGAAAATTCCAAATAAAGTCACATTTCCATTTCCAAAATTTTTTTCCATTAATTGGAAGAAACATGTGGTTATTCTACCAACTCAGATTTTTAATCTAAAATTTGAAATTCTGCAGTGAATTCACAAAAATGTGTAGTTTGTGAATAACTGTGACTGCTGTAAGCATTCTCTATAAACTGATAATATGATCAAATTAATTATTTTTATTATATACGGCGTACCCTACTGAAAATATTAACACAGCATACGAGTGGCTGATTAATGTGTCGACATTAGTAGCCACGGACC
This sequence comes from Pelobates cultripes, assembly GCA_933207985.1. Taxonomy (NCBI): domain Eukaryota; kingdom Metazoa; phylum Chordata; class Amphibia; order Anura; family Pelobatidae; genus Pelobates; species Pelobates cultripes. Next base: position 125,891,570 of record OW240922.1, on the reverse strand, counting down.
ACCTTGTCTCACGTGATGAATCCCAGATTGTCCATACACCTCGGAGAAATATCTGATAATAAGCCCCATCCCACTAGAACTACAATTCTCACAATGCTCAATCTTCCAGTACCTTTCATAGCTCTATATCTAATGATATATTGTGCACATATTACTAGTCATATTATATAAGAAATGTGGAATAAAATGCGTTGTTACCCTGTAGTTGGCTATCTTTAAATAGTCGTTCACTTTACGGAGAAGGTGTCACAGACAGCGAAGTGCAAATTCCTTGTTCCTTCACCCCAGTAAACGTTATTTCCCATTTTATTTGGCCACTTGCTGTGGCACTGCAGGGTTAAGTTACTTATAATCAATAATCAATAATCTATTTAGAATCTTTTTTAAAACTTCAGCCAGCCAGATAATTAAGTGAAAGTTAGTTACATTTGGCGAGTGACAGTTCCTGTTTAAATGATGTAACAGATTCCATATATCTTCTTCCTTCTTTGTGTCTACAATGGGGTTATCCATCTGTCCAGCGGTTGTACAATTTTAATTCCCATGATGCTTTGCCAGCTGTAGGTTAAGATCTGCACTATACACGATTAGCGATATAGCTGCCAACCATTGTGAGTCGTACGTCCTGTAATCAGGTTATCCTTTATTTGTTTACACATTGCTAAAATATTATTCATAAATAGACTTTCTGTGTAACGCGTCCATTAACACGCCATCACGCTGATAAAAAGAGCAAGGTTAATTGTTTAATTACAGGGCAATTGAAGCACTCTGTCGCTTCTTGGATGGTCACGTACGGTGAAATTTGAAAACAGTTTTTGATTTGTTTGATTTTAAGGCAGACATTTTTTTATATATATAATTGGTTCAAACATTTGGTGAATTTTGGAAAATGAATCAATAAATAAACACATATACACTATTTAGGAAAAAAGTGCTGTTTTTCACTCTGCAGAGCTTCATTCGATGTCTAAATAGCTTCATTCCGGCATTACGAGTTCCGTGCTGGCTAATTATAATGATATGCATTCATTGGCTGAGAGTAGTCTTTAGGATCGGAGTCTGGCTCTGCTGAAATCACAGTTCGAACAGGTCAACATTTAGGTGTTTACAGGAAGTGGTTACCAACCATTATCCCCCCAATAAAACCTGAGACATATTGTGGTATAAAACAGGCCACAGCTTTATTTATAAATTAACAAATATATATTCAACCAATAAATAACCATTTACTAACAATATCAACATGATATATAATTAAACCACAGACTTGTCCTTGCCACCCCATTCCAGCACCAAACATGATTACTCCTGGGCACCTGCACTCCCCCCTCATCCTAACCACCACCTGGCCTCCAACTTGGCCTTACTTTACCACCATGCCAACCACCATGCCAGCCTTTGGCTCAGTGGGCACGTCCAAATGTCCAACCATTTATCAGAGGTTAGGGGAGGGATCAACCTTCCTTCTTCCCCCTGTACTCTTGCTCCAACCCGGGTTGGCAAGGACCATACCCGCCACTAGCCCTGCTGCTTTACCCCTAAATCAGCAGGCGCGACCCCCCCCCCCCAATGCCTGTAGCCTGTTTGAGCATGTCTTGCAGCGGAAAGTTAAATCGAGGCCCACCTCGGTAAGATGGACGCAGTCAGAATGAAAATAGACCGCTGCATTTCGTTCAAAAATGCAGTGCCGAACAGTCAGAATCCCCATACCCAGCACAAATTTGGAAGACCATTTGTTTACTTTAATCCTGCAGCACTCCATGGCCCTCTGATCGCAAGTGCACCTCCAATAGTTACGGGCCACCATCTCAGACCAAACCAAACAAACCCGTGGAAAAAACACCAGTAAGCATGCCAGATCCCAATAAAACATATCCCCCAGGCCCCACACTGGCAGAGATTAGAAAGCTGGACTACTTCCGGAAGCAGCTGACCCCATCGCCTGCCCCGAGTCCCAAACCATCTAACATCTGCTGACTCTGTCGAAAGGCCGTGACGAGTCCCACCAGGTCGAACCCCTGCACGGATATGGGCCCAATAAACGTAGGAATGGCTGACTAACAAGACCCGTCAGCTGGACCCTGTGGAAAAAACACAGGGGAAAATGCAATCAGCCTGGTTGGGCGCACATAGGACCGAAACCTCCCATCTACCAATCCTCTGGATAATCTACTCAGAGAAGACCAAACAAAAAGCTTCTGTTGCTGCCCCGATCTGGATGGAGTGATCCCCGAATTCCTTCCCCAGAATGCCCAGCAGTTCCAGCCCCATCCGAAAGACCCTAATAAATCGAAACCTGGACAGATAACTCCCGTCCCTGTGGATCAACAACGGGCCCGTAGCCTGTGGGCGAACGGAACAATACCCTTGGAAGCTCGATCCAGGGCACACCCTGGACCTGAAATCGCCTGAATGGTGACCCAAACCCCACGACTGCAAACATTGTTTTTTGAGCACTGCAAGAGGAATTGAATCACCCCATCTGCATGCGATACATCCGCAAAGTGAATCCCACCTGGCCCCTGTTTACTGGGACTCAGCAGCTCCCCGACCCGCAGAGCCCCAAAGAAGGCAAACGTGAATGCCACCTGGAAAAACTGCACCTCGAAATTAGAAAAACAAATCTGAGGAAGGACTGGCATGATCCCCAACAGTAACGCACCCGAGACCGGCCTACGGGAGTCACGAGCACGAGACCCTTTCCACCAGCCCCTCATTGCCAAGGTGACCAGGCAGTCCTTGGTGACGTCGAGCACCCTGGTCAACTTAAACCAAAAACTGAGACCCGATAGTTTCCTGGAGACCGACGCCGGCGAACCCCCCCAGCCTCCTAAAACCACAGCAGGCACAATAGACTCTGGACCTGGTCCGCAATCGAGCCGAAGCCCCCAATTTCTCATTTCAAGGCCAACCAGTCCCCCCATGCCTTACCATACAGGGTCCACGTGGCTTCCGATACTGAAGACCGAATCCACTCCCTAAATGCCTGCCACTGCGAACAAGAAAGAGCATCCGCTGTAATATTCTTCACATCCGGAATGTGCACAGCTCGACAAGTAACATTTAAGGACAAGCAGCGCAACACCAGATGCCTCAAAAAGCCATACCACCGGAGGGGAGGAAGCCGTCAAGCTGTTAATGGCAAAGACCACCCCCAGGTTGTCGCAGTGGAACGCGACCCACTGATGCCGAAGGAAGGACCCTCACAAATCAAGCACCAATACAATTGGGAACAGCTCCAGGAACACTAGGTTCCTGGTCAGTCCTGACGAATACCACGACTCCGGCCAGGACTCCGCACACCAATGCGTACCTAACTATGGCACCAAACCCCACAGACCCCGCTGCATCCGTAAATAGATGGAGCACAGAATTTGGAACCTCTGGCTGTTGCCACTAGGACCTGCCATTGTACCCATCGAGAAAGGCACCCAACACTGCCAGATTCTCCCTAAGTGTTGGGTAATTAGCGGCTTCTTAACCCCAGGCATCGCCGCTGCCAAACGCTGATTGAATACCCTGCCCATGGGCATGATCCGACACGCAAAATTCAGTTTGCCTATGAGCAACTGTATCCGCTGCAATATTATTTTTTGGAGGTCCCGTCTTGACTGCTCCCCCACATATCCCACACCTTGTTCACAGGTAAGTTGCATTCCCCCATGACGGAATCAATCTTGATCATGAGAAAGCTTAAACACGTCGTGGGGACCACCGACTTATCGAGGGCCGGTGTGACCCCGAAGGAACAGGAAACATCCGCGACCGACTGAAGGAGCTGAGCACACCGGAGACTGGACGGGACCCACGCACAAAAATCTTCAAGGTAATGAAGAATGGAGTCGTGACCCGACTCCACCCTCACCACCCACTCCAAAAAGGAACTGAAGCATTCAAAATAAAAACACGAAATCGCACACCCCTTCGGGAGGCACATGTCCACATAGTATTGCCCCTCAAAAGCACAACCCAGCAGCTGATGACACTCCAGGTGAACCGGGAGGAGCCGAAACGCTGATTCCACGTCAGTTTTTGACAATAATGCCCCCGCACCCGCAGCCCTCACCTTCCGCACCGCTGCATCAAACGAAGCATATGACACCCTACACAGCTCCGCTGAAATATCATCATTGACCGAACTATCATGCGGATGCGATAAATGATGAATCAATCTAAACTTCCCTTGTTCCTGCTTTGGAACGACTCCCAGGGTGATCCTTCACCGACCGAGGGTTATGACAAGACGCATGTGACACCCTGTCATGGTGAGGGATCCAGAACCCGTCACCGAAACCCTTGAGCAGCAAGGCTGCCGGCTTATCATTTCTATAAAGGCTTAGCCAAGGGCGCATCGCGCCGACGTTTACCGGCGTCCTCGCCCTTAGCACCCAAATCATCCCCTTTGTCTCCAGATCTACCCTGTTTGAAGCAGCGGGAAGCGGGATGGGATCCCCTGCATCCTGAGCACTCATGTTTGAATCTACAGCTAGTGCCATACTTGCATTGGCTGTCATTGTACTGCCAACAACATCCCACTCTACGCTAATCCCCCGCCGGCTCCCCCGAGAAAATATGAGAGGCCCCCTTGGTGCGAGGCTGAACGAGTCATGATCGCCAGCCATAGGCCAATATCCATTTGGTCCCAGCCTGTGGAAGGGCGGACTGCCAAACGCTGGCGGAACTGCTCATACACCCGACACGCATTCCAAAGATCGGGTAACAAAAAAGAAAACATAATTTCTCAGGTGCCTTTTCCCCAGTCACGCTGGCCAGGATGCAAAAGGCCTGAATCCAGTTACCAAAGCTCTTCGGTATTTTTCTGTACCGGAAACGCTCCTTCTCTTTTTCCGACTCCTTAGCATCCTTATCTGCCAGGGGCATGTCCTCCAAGGGGAGGAGGGAATAAATTTCCACAAATTCCCCTTTCCAAATTTTTTTCCTTTACATCCGACTTCAAGTGAGGGCCCAGTGGGCCAGACCAACACATGTAAGCTGCACCATGGGCGGCTTGGCCCACCTCGCCACCGGCGGCGGACACCGCCACCACAAGTAGCCAACACCGGAACCACCGGCGGAATGAGGAGCCGGGCCCGCAATGGACCCCGCCCGAGCGATGGAGTCGACGTAGCGACCCCAGGGGCAATACCCCTGGAGTATTGTACGCAGTACTGGAGACCGTATCTCCATAAGGATATTGATACTTTAGAGAGAGTTCAGAGAAGGGCTACTAAACTGGTTCATGAATTGCAGGATAAAACTTACTAGGAAAGGTTAAAGGATCTTAACATGTATAGCTTGGAGGAAAGACGAGACAGGGGGGATATGATAGAAACATTTAAATATATAAAGGGAATCAACACAGTAAAGGAGGAGACTATATTTAAAAGAAGAAAAACTACCACAACAAGAGGACATAGTCTTAAATTAGAGGGACAAAGGTTTAAAAATAATATCAGGAAGTATTACTTTACTGAGAGGGTAGTGGATGCATGGAATAGCCTTCCAGCTGAAGTGGTAGAGGTTAACACAGTAAAGGAGTTTAAGCATGCGTGGGATAGGCATAAGGCTATCCTAACTATAAGATAAGTCCAGGGACTAATGAAAGTATTTAGAAAATTGGGCAGACTAGATGGGTCGAATGGTTCTTATCTGCCATCACATTCTATATTTCTATGCTCTCTCTAAGAAAATGAGGGGTCCGTTCTAGCTTCTGACACTCTCTCCCAGAGAGAATTAGTGGTCTGTTATGGCCTATGACACCTTCTAACAGAGGGAGGGGGTTTGTTCCGGCTCTGACAACCTCTCACAGAGAGAATAAGGTTCAGGTTCAGAGAGAATGAGGGGTCCGTTCTGGTTCAGAGAGAATGAGGGGTCCGTTCTGGTTCAGAGAGAATGAGGGGTCCGTTACGGCCTCTGTACCAGTAAACACTCCTGACTGACCACTTTACAGAAAGTTCATGTGAGGAATAGGGGAAGTTCAGGGGAACAAAATAAGAGAAAGAAGGCAGGTTATCATTCATTAGCTATCTATCATTTTTTCACCACTGGTCTGTCGGAGATGAAGCCCATTTAATTAGGCCCAGCACCACTCATTGGTGTGAAAAGCCTCTCAAAAGCATTGCTTCCCCACAGCCTCACAGTAGGAAGTTGTTGGCGATAATTGACACAGGATTTCCTTGTTAACCAGCCCCAGACATGCAGGATTAAAGCAACACAGATCTCGAGAAGAAAGTGGGCAAAGATAAGGAGCCGGTAAAGGCTTTTCTGCTTATTTTGCACTTGAGTGTGATGAGCAAATAGCAATAGCTGAAGTGCTCGCGTTGGACACGCTAGGCCTGCACTTATCAAACTCATTTCAGCTTGGCTGATCAAAGATTGACTTCCTTTAAAATAACATCAGCTCGGGCTGGTCGAGTTTATTAAGCTGCTGGTTTATGACTTATCACAGTGTAAAAAGGTTCTGTGAAGGAGGGAAGGATTATCGAGTTTTCATCAAAACAATTATAAAATATCACAGGTGAAGCTTGCTTGCAAATGACATCATTTCCCCCTGCGCTCTGAACAGGTCATCGGGGCGGTCGGCAGGTGCCTCACTATTTCAGACCGAGGAGAGATTGGCTTGTCCTCCGGGGGGGCAAACGCTGTTTGTTTAACTACTTCGCTACTTTGTGAGGCTGTGAATTTCCCTCGGTCACAGCACAAAAAAAAAGCTCTTATTTTTATTCATTTTTTTCTTTTCCAATATTTTTCTACCTTATGAATCTGTGGAGTATTCAGTTTATTTTATACCAATTATATTATTATTGTCTACTACATAAAAAACGAAACCCAAAGCTGTCCGGCACCAAAGAGGGAAGGTATAACATGTCACATTGGCACTGAAAGAGTTTATGGGCTCATTTGGCGCTGTTTCTTCTATCCATTTCTTATTAAAACGTCTTTATTATTGATGACTATTAGCAAACAGTTTGAGCTATCATAGAAACATATTAAAGAAAAGGACGTTTTTACCCAGAGCGTTATGATGTTTGATATACGGCCAAGGATGGAAACACGAAATTAACTAATAAAAAGTCATTAAAGAATAATTTTATTTAGTGCACAGAGATATTGGGGATTATGTATAAAAGTCACTGAGAACGGTGTGCAATGACGGCACAATTAGAGTCTGCGATAACATATAAAAATATTCTCACCAGATTTATATCACTGTACACCAACTGCCTCAAAATGGAATTCAGATCTCAAAGCCCACTTAGAGCCCTTTATACAAAGCTTACAGGTGCAAAGGTAACATATAAAGATTGCACTATTAGTTATATATAACCCCATTGATTCCACAGATGCATTTTTAATTCTATTTAACACTGCACTGCTGATATACTATGACATCACAGCTTCGCCAAAAAAACATCTGCTGGGAGAATGAAAATAAGTGTCCCGCTCCATATATACTTTGGGATTATGAGGGGCTGTACTCACAGTGATACATTACATATTGTAATAATAATATCTTATCAGCTATATCTGGCGATCAATCTTTGTATCGTCCATTATTAGGACGCCATCTCCCAGAACAGGATGGAATCAATACCAAATAACCAAGAATATAAATAAAACAAACAAGTAAAAGGTTTGTACACTATCCCAAACCCTATTATACTCTGTTTGGAGCAAAGTTTTTTTTAGTATCACTGCAACGACTATTAAAGTGTAAGCTCATCTGCCAACGTCAAGGAAAACACTAAGGCCTCAATTTGATATGTTTGGATAAACTTTTGAAAGGCCAAACTATTATGAAAAACATTTTGATATGATTTGTGTATTGATATATCTTTATACATGCTATATTTTTTGATATTGCAATTTTTGAATATAAAATAATATTAAATTAAATATTACATATTATTCATTTAAAAGCTTATCTAAAATGATGAAATCAGGGCTTTCAGATATAATACAGAATGTGTATTTATATTTATTTTTGGTGACAGAGCTGCTGTAAATGGTTAATCCGCTCTCAGCAAGCGTTATACGTTGAGCGCTGTTCGCAATGATGTCACAATGTGTCTTCACTGTTTTGTTCACCTTTTCCTTTTTGTTCAGCTTTTTAGCACATTTTCTGTGTCTCTGACAGCACATGACACCACGTTTGCTTTGTGTTTTAGCTCGATGCCAGATGCGTGAAAAGAAACTCAATTTCACAGACAGGAAAGCGTCCTCCATTTTATTTATAGAGAAGGGTCAGCTCCCTAACAAACAAAAACACAAGAAGCCACAAAGCTGGAACTGTTATAATAAAATCAGTAAATGTCCCGTAATGAGTAAAGATATCAGTGAGTCGGGCGCCATGAAACAATACTGCAACCTATGGGTACTTAGAGCACATAGAGCAGGACCATACATTGTCCACGTTCACTGTCTTTCTTAGCCCTTTTTTGTAAGTCGTGTTGTACGTCACATATTGAACTACTGTGTTAAGACACCCCTGGTGTCTTTAAGTGAAACCGCCGTTTAGTTAACCTTCCCCGTTCACAATATCAGTAACTCTGTTCGCATAGACTGCAGTATACGAACCACCATCAGGGGAAGCGGTAATCTCCCGACCGGGATCCGTGAAGGGCTCCAAACTCCCGAAGAGAAATCCATGAACCACCGCTAACAGCCGAACGAAGATATCCACCAAGCTGCTTTCGGTTCTGTTAAGACACCTCCCGTGTCTTTAAGCCAAACCGCCGTTTAGTAAACCTTCCCCGGCTGCAGTACAGTCTCTGTTCGCTTACTCCGTAACCCACGAACCAAATGCAGGGGAAGCGGCAATCTCCCGATCGAAATCCACGAACGGCTCCAAACTCCCGAACGGCAATATACGAACTGCTAGGAACCGTCGAACAATAATATCCCCAAAGCGGCTTTCGTTCCATCCAGCAGTCTCTAAACGTGAAGAAGAAATCCCCCCAATAACGAGACAGAAGCTCCGCATTGAGGGTCAAATAAGATCTGGGTTTACTGTGGGCTACCTGCCCGTATTTATGCAGGTCTCCCACCTGGTGGACACTCCCCTAGGGGACCAAATGGAAGACTTAAAGTACAGACAGATAGAAGGACATTTCTGACACACAGTCACATATTTTACCCACAGTGCATTCTGATTCCCTCCCCTCTGTCCTGGAGTTAATTACCAAGTAACTCAATTAACTCCAGGACAAGGACAGTCGCCATCTTAAACATGAAATAATAAAAGACACAAAAATGCATAACTACATGAAAACGGAACATTTCCCATTCGTATTACATGTCCCCAGATAGCCTGGGTCTGAGTGCATATTATTGGCGAATAGCGCTCAGATCCCACACACATAGTTCAATCGCCATGGAGTCAAAGTTCTTACAGTCCTTCGGTACACGAATGACTCCATGGGTGGGCTATCTGGGTTAAGTCTTTTGTGTGTTCTCAATCTCCCGAACGGCCGATGTTCGCATGCTTTCGTGGAGGCAGCCAGGCGTTCCCTTGTTTCAGCGGTGTTCGACAGAAAAAGTGTCCGTTTTCCGTTCCATAGAAATAGAGCCAAACACCGCTGAGCGTTCGCATGATTTAAAATGGCCGCTGCCTCGTGGTCGACATACGAACGACGACCACCCTGAGTTCGGTTTAATTGAGAAGTGTCTGCGGTTAACCACAATGTTATAATGGTGATCACTTCGTTAACCTGCAGCACACTCCTCACTTGGGTGGCCGTTCGTTCGGCGGTTTTGTTCGGGAAAAAGAGTCATTCGAATGGCTGGGCTATAGAAACCAGCCATTCATACGAACGGGGACAAACAGACGAACGGGCAAAAATCCAGCAGACAGATGGTTCTGTCACACGGCTCCCTCCTTGTGGGACACTCCGGCAGACCCGGCTTGACCCTGTGGCGGGTCAACTTGGGGATGACCGGACTACGAGGTGATGGAAACGTCTGTTTGTCGTGACAACCCATCTGCGTTTCCGTTTAGCTTACCGGGTCTGTAGCTGATGGTAAAATTGTAGGGCTGTAGTGCCAAGCTCCATCTCAGCAGTCTCCCATTGTCTCCTGAGACCCGGTTAAGCCAAACGAGTGGGTTGTGATCAGTCACAAGGGAAAACTCTTGCCCATACAAATAGGGGCTTAACTTTTTCAATGCCCAGACCAAAGCCAAACACTCCTTCTCCACTGCCGCATAACTCACTTCTCTGGGTAACAACTTTCTGCTGAGATATGCGACAGGGTGCTCTCCTCCATCTTCCCCGACTTGGCTCAGCACAGCCCCCAGTCCATACATGGAAGCATCTGTATGGACGAGAAAGCGTTTGTTAGGGACTGGGGCAGCCAAGACAGGGGCATTCACAAGAGCCTGCTTCAGTGCCTGGAACGCAGCTTCACAAGCCGGAGACCACAGGACCTGCTTAGGCAAGTTCTTCTTCGTCAGGTCTGTCAGGGGCTTAGCGATAGCGCTGTAGTCAGGGACAAAACGTCTGTAGTACCCTGCCGTCCCCAAGAAGGCCAATACCTGGGTCTTAGTAGTAGGTGTGGGCCAGTTAGCCACTGCCTCTACCTTGGCTGGCTCCGGTCTCTGGCTCCCACACCCCACTCTGTGACCCAGGTACTGCACTTCAGCCATACCTAGATGACACTTTTCTGGCTTCAACGTCAGGCCAGCGGCCCTAATCTTATCCAGCACTACCCCTACATGTACCAGGTGTTCCTCCCAGGACCCACTGTAGATCGCAATGTCGTCCAAGTATGCACAGGCAAATTCTTGGAAGCCATCCAGGAGTCTATCCACCATCCGTTGGAAGGTAGCCGGTGCATTTTTCATCCCAAAAGGCATGACCTTAAATTGGTACAGGCCAAATGGGGTGACAAATGCCGACTTGGGATAGCATCCTCGGCCAGGGGATCTGCCAGTAGCCCTTACACAGGTCTATGGTGGTCAGATATCGCCCCCTGGCAATACGATCCAGTAATTCGTCTACCCGGGGCATTGGGTAGGCGTCAGTGGTGGTCCGCTCGTTGAGTCGCCTGTAGTCCACACAGAACCGGGTGGTCCCATCTTTCTTTGGCACCAGTACTACAGGCGAGGCCCAAGGGCTGTCGGAGTGCTCGATAACCCCAAGTTGGGTCATCTCCTGTATCTCCTTCCGCATTCCTTCACGGACTGCTTCAGGGATACGGTAGGGGGGCTGTCGTAACGGGGTCTGTCCAGGGGTCTCTACCTTATGCACAGCTAGGGTGGTATAACCTGGTTCCTGGGAGAACGTCGCCTGCTTCTCCCATAACAACTGCTGCGCCTGTACCCTTTCTGTGGGGTTCAACCGGTCCCCTAGCTGTACCAAGGTAGTAAGGTCAGTCTGGGAATCCCTTTCTAATAGATCTGGAAGGGGTAAATTCTCAGAATCATCTGCAGCTGGGGCACATACTGCTGCAATATTCTCAGGTCTCTCCTGGTACTCTTTCAGCATGTTCACATGAAAGGACCGCTGGATCCTCTCATCTGCACAGCTGGCTATCAAGTAAGTAGTGTCGCAGATCTGCGCCACTACCTTGTACGGGCCCTGCCAAGATGCTTGCATCTTGTTGGCCTTCACAGGTTTGAGCACCAATACCTTTTGCCCAACCTGGAAGACCCGCTGTCGGGCACCCTGATCGTACCATCTCTTCTGTCTCCCCTGGGCCGCCTGGAGATTCTCCCTTACCATCAGGGACAGTTTCTCCATGCGGTCCCGGAGTTCCAGAACATATGGCACTATGGGGGTCCCTTCCTGCTCCGTCTCCCCCTCCCAGTGGCCTCTAATGAGATCTAGGGGTCCGCGGACCCTTCTCCCATACAGCAGCTCAAAGGGGGAGAACCCAGTAGATTCCTGGGGCACCTCTCTATACGAAAATAATAGATGAGGCAGGAATCTCTCCCAGTCTCTGCAAGTGTCTGTAAAGGTCCTCAGCATCTGTTTGAGGGTACCGTTAAAGCGCTCGCAGAGACCGTTAGTCTGTGGGTGGTAGGGTGAGCTAAGTAACGGCTTAATGCCGCACACCTTCCACAGTTGCTGGGTGAGCACAGCGGTGAATTGGGTTCCCTGGTCGGAGAGGATCTCCTTAGGGAACCCGACCCTAGTAAAAATTCTAACCAGGGCATCAGCAACCGCCTCTGCCTCTATGTTAGACAGCGCTACTGCCTCTGGATAGCGGGTGGCATAGTCCACCACGGTAAGAACATACTTCTTACCGGATGGACTAGCCCTGGCCAGTGGACCCACAATGTCAACGGCTATGCGGGCAAAGGGCTCCCCTATAATAGGCATCGATAATAGCCTAGCCTTAGGGTGGTCCCCCCGCTTTCCTACCCGTTGACATGTGTCACACGTGCTGCAGTACATCCGCACAGCCTGGTTAAAGTTTGGCCAAAAGAAGTTCTGTGAAATCCTATAGGCTGTGCGGCGGGACCCTAGATGTCCAGCTAAAGGAACATCATGCCCTATCCGCAGAATCTCCTGCCGGTACTTTGCAGGTACCACTAACTGGCGATTCGGCGGAGAGGCAACACTCTTCTGGGAAGGTTTAGGGATCCTATATAACCTGTCCCCCACCCACTCATACCGTTCCCCATCTATTCCTTCCTCCCCAGCCTCTGCCCTGTCCTTGTATCTTTGGAGGGTCGGATCCGCCCGGGTTTCCCTCCCAAACTCCTCTGGGGAATCCCAGCTTAAGGGGACCTGATCTGGGGTATCAGTCGGGGAAGGAGATCTTACCTGGGTCTCGTCAGCAAGTGGGCTGGTTCCGGCAGCACGGGTCTGGGCACGGGTGGTCACTGGGTTCACGTCTGCAGGGCCCATCGGAGCATATGCTGAAACCAAAGGGGCCAAATCGTTTCCCAAAAGAACATCTGCGGGCAAGTCCTTCATCACCCCCACATCCACATGCCTAGCGCCCACTCCCCAATCCAAATGTACTCGGGCAACAGGTAAGCGAAACACGGCACCCCCTGCTACCCTTACTGCCACAGTGTCTCCAGTGTGTTGATGCTCTGAGACCAAGTTCTTTTGGAGCAGTGTCATCGTGGCTCCTGTGTCTCTCAGCCCATTCACCACTCTGCCATTTAGCTTCACAGTTTGCCGATGTTGCTGGCGATTATCCTGGTGAGCTGCTTGCACTGGGTCTGCCTCGTGCAGAATGCCCCAAAATTCCTCCTGCTCTAGGCAGTGAGCAGCAGGCTGAGGTGGTCGCTGGTTTCCGTTAACTGGTCTCCTCCAGGACTGAGCCTGGTTGGCACTGTTCAGTGGGCACTCAGGACGCTTGTGCCCCAACTGCTTGCACCCATAGCACCGGATGGGTTGGGAGTACTCCCGGGCATTAAATCGGGCTGGTTGCATATAATTGTTAGCTGGTGGTGCAGCTGGGGTACGGTGTACTGGGGGTTGGTAGACTGCAGGAGCGGGTGTTACTGCTGGTCGATACTCCAGTCTGGCAGGGGCTTTAGCAGCTGTACCATCCAACTTGCGGGCATCCGTGTATTCGTCTGCCAGACGGGCAGCCTCGGGTAGGGTAGAGGGTTTTCTGTCTCTGACCCATTCCCGGACCCCAGCAGGTAGTCTATCAAAGCAGTGCTCCAGCAGGAACACTTGTAACACCTCCTCCCCAGTTACCGCTTGGCATCCAGCCATCCAGTGGGCTGCGGTACGATGGACTCTGCAGGCCCATTCCACATAAGAGTCCCCAACCAGCTTGTTGATTTCTCTAAACCTCCGCCTGTACGCCTCTGGGGTTACTGCATACCTGGCTAGGAGTGCATCCTTCACAGCCCGGTAGCTGGTGATCTCCTCCTCTGGGATGGCCCGAAAAGCTTCACTAGCCCGGCCAGATAATTTCCCAGAGAGGATGGTGACCCATTCATCTGCAGGTACCTGATGTAGCGCACACTGCCTCTCAAAGTCTGCCAAAAATCCATCAATCTCTCCCTCTGTTTCCACAAAATTTTTAAACGCAGCAAAAGGTACCTTTTTTCTAGCAACCACATTATTGTCATACGGTACCTCTGCTGCTGCAGCTCCTCTTTCTCGGGCTGCCTGTTGTGTTGCAACTGCTGCCTGCACACGAACCACGATGTCAGCTGAGGGGTTGGGGCCAAAATGTGCCAGCCTTATTTGTACTGCCCGGTTGAATCGTATTTCCTCGGGTGTTAAATCCAAGGTACTGGGCACGTTGACTCTTTCCATTCCCGTTGCTGCATCCATCTCCATTAGCAAAGCAATAATCTCCCGTTTCTTTAAATTGCTTGCTGACCTTCCTCGGCGTTCCAATATGTCCTTAAGTGTAGCACGCCTTAATTCCTCGTACTGCATCTCTTATAGCTGACCTCCAGTGCTGTAGGATTCATCCCGTCGCTTGCCACCAATTGTTAAGACACCTCCCGTGTCTTTAAGCCAAACCGCCGTTTAGTAAACCTTCCCCGGCTGCAGTACAGTCTCTGTTCGCTTACTCCGTAACCCACGAACCAAATGCAGGGGAAGCGGCAATCTCCCGATCGAAATCCACGAACGGCTCCAAACTCCCGAACGGCAATATACGAACTGCTAGGAACCGTCGAACAATAATATCCCCAAAGCGGCTTTCGTTCCATCCAGCAGTCTCTAAACGTGAAGAAGAAATCCCCCCAATAACGAGACAGAAGCTCCGCATTGAGGGTCAAATAAGATCTGGGTTTACTGTGGGCTACCTGCCCGTATTTATGCAGGTCTCCCACCTGGTGGACACTCCCCTAGGGGACCAAATGGAAGACTTAAAGTACAGACAGATAGAAGGACATTTCTGACACACAGTCACATATTTTACCCACAGTGCATTCTGATTCCCTCCCCTCTGTCCTGGAGTTAATTACCAAGTAACTCAATTAACTCCAGGACAAGGACAGTCGCCATCTTAAACATGAAATAATAAAAGACACAAAAATGCATAACTACATGAAAACTGAACATTTCCCATTCGTATTACATGTCCCCAGATAGCCTGGGTCTGAGTGCATTTTATTAGCGAATAGCGCTCAGATCCCACACACATAGTTCAATCGCCATGGAGTCAAAGTTCTTACAGTCTTTCGGTACACGAATGACTCCATGGGTGGGCTATCTGGGTTAAGTCTTTTGTGTGTTCTCAATCTCCCGAACGGCCGATGTTCGCATGCTTTCGTGGAGGCAGCCAGGCGTTCCCTTGTTTCAGCGGTGTTCGACAGAAAAAGTGTCCGTTTTCCGTTCCATAGAAATAGAGCCAAACACCGCTGAGCGTTCGCATGATTTAAAATGGCCGCTGCCTCGTGGTCGACATACGAACGACGACCACCCTGAGTTCGGTTTAATTGAGAAGTGTCTGCGGTTAACCACAATGTTATAATGGTGATCACTTCGTTAACCTGCAGCACACTCCTCACTTGGGTGGCCGTTCGTTCGGCGGTTTTGTTCGGGAAAAAGAGTAATTCGAATGGCTGGGCTATAGAAACCAGCCATTCATACGAACGGGGACAAACAGACGAACGGGCAAAAATCCAGCAGACAGATGGTTCTGTCACAGGTTCCAATAAGCAGTCTCTAGGCATCAATAGTAAATCCCCCCAATAACGAGACAGAAGGGTCAAACAGGATCTGGCTTTACTGTGGGCTACCTGCCCGTATTTATGCAGGTCTCCCACTTGGTGGACACTCCCCTAGGGGACCAAATGGGAGACTGGAATTACAGATAGACATGGGGACATTTCAGACATACAGATGTAAACTTTTCCCACAATGCAATATGGTTTCCTCCCCTCTGCCCTGGAGATAGTTGAGAAGTAATTCAATTATCTCCAGGACAAAGACAAATCGCCATCTTAAATAAACTGCAAGAAACACACAAAAATATATAATTTCACAACTACCGAACATTTCACATTCATATCACATATGCCCAGATAGCCTGGATCTGAGGGCATATTATTAGCGAATAGCGCTCAGATCCCATACGCATAGTTCAATCGCCATGGAGTCAAAGTTCTTACAGTCTTTCGGTATGCGATTGACTCCATGGGAAGGCTATCTGGGTTAAGTCTTTTCGTGTGATACCAAACTCCCGAACAGCCGGTGTTCGCATGCTTTCGTCGATGAAGTAGGGTGACCCGTTGTTTCAGCGGTGTTCGGCAGAAAAAGTGTCCGTTTTTAGTTCCATGAAATCAGTGCCGAACACCGCTGGTCTTTCATGTGTTTTAAAATGGCCACTGCCTCGTGGTCGACATGCGAACAACGGCCACCCTGAATTCGGTTTGATTGAGAAGTGTCTGCGGTTAACCACAATGTTCTAATTGGGATCAAGAGGTTAACCAGCAGCACACTTCTATCCTGGGTGGCCATCCGTTCAGTAGATTTGTTCGGTAAAAAGAGTCATTCGTATGGCTGGGCTATAGAAACAGCCATTTACACGAAGGAGGGTAGAAATACACAAATCCACCACAATAGACAGACAGATGGTTCTGTCACATACTGTTCAGAAGTGACTGATGCACTCGTTATCGGTCCTTTCTGACTGTTCCCCTCTCGAAGGATTGTGAGGAGAAATAATGACACTAGTGAAAACCTATGCTACAAGAACTAAAGAACCATCAATAGGGGTTCTAGTAAAACATGTCACTTATCCATAAGGTCCAAGATCTTTGACCAGGCTCTCAGAGATCAAACCTAGCTAGATTTCCAGAAGCTAAATCGGAATGATGCCATCGATCTCAGTCCCTGAAACCTGAACTAGCCCATCAATCATTTGATTTGAGTGGTGGTAATTTATCTCCATAGAACGATAGTCTTTTGTGTTTCTATGACATAAGCCTTTAGGAAGGGCTCGTTATCTAGCCCAGTGTGTATATGACACAGTTGGTTGTTCACAAACCACTCAATATCACAGTCCACTAATGTATTTCTTTGCTGTCTGGTGACCTGACGGAACCTCTGTGGTCCATCCAGAGGTGTCTAATAGTACATAGACAGGGTTAGGTTGAGGATTTATCATCACAACAACACTTCAAACCATAGCTATAATGTTAGAGATTATGACTTTTTTATTAGGGGTCTACCAGGATCATTCCCTGCCTCGGGTAGTGTGTCCATGTCTATAGAAGATCTCAAAATATTTTAAAGCCTTGATGATGAAGACCCCAAGGAGGATGGAATGTTGCTAGGTCAGTTTTTTGGTGAAATAAACACCACTTTTCAATATTATGATAGACTGAATATTTATTATTTTTGTTTACTTAATTTTTACATTTTAGCCTGAATAACTGAGTGTATAAAAATATTGTAGTCCCTTCAAACATACGCCTTGAAGATAATAACTCAATCACAAAAGGAAGAACATTTCTTTTTGCAAAGCAAAATATTCTAGAAAAGACCAACAAAAGACTGTTTCTTCACGCTAGTGGGGAAGACAGCAATATGTGTCTCAGCATGTATAGAATAACCCCAGATGTGTCTTCCTGTCGTGTGCTGTGTTAGGAGAGCTGGATCACAGACATCTATCTGCCATTATTATCACAGCTCCGTGGGCTTCAAACAACTGACAGTTCACAGGCTGAGATCGTACATGGATTCTGTTAGCTTTTACAGCGTGTTTTACTATAGAGGAACTATTGAACTAAGCCACAATGTGTTTACAAATATGAAAAGGTAGCTTTGCATAAAAAACATTACAATAGGTTTTTTTTTTTCTTTATAGAAAAAGAGATTCTGATCTTGTTTCAGAGTTTACAGTCGACATACGGACAAAATGTTTATTATAATTCCTTTGGAACCCAGTTTAATGAAATGCTTTGACATCCATACTCATCATTTATGTCAAGAGGGTTGCTAACCTTAACAGCCATAACAGCTACAGAAGTCGTAGAAGGACACGTAGTCATGTAAAGAAACTACCTTGTTCCTTAGCCCTGGTGGGTCTTTGCCAATGTCAAGCAATAGAAGGGAAAATGACTATTGTACATTTTCCATAACCTCCTGTATTTTTTATTATTTAAACAATGATTGTAAGACGGTGATTAACTTGCTTGAATGTGAAGCAGTAAATAGGCTCCATGTACCTCTGTTGGGTAAATCAGAACATCAGATATCAGCCTCTTCCTGGACACTGAAGGTGTTACTGGAGAATCATTGGCTCCTGGGGATTAGAACCAAGGACATTGAGTGCTTCAACATTTTATTTACCTATTGTCTTCATGTACCATGTGATATATGATCCTTGGATTGTTCATTTCCCACCCTGACGGGAAAAGCAGTGAGACCTGCTCAGATTGTAGTTATTCCAACTCTAAAGAGTTAAATCATGAAATGATAAATGACTTTGCTGAAAGACCACATATCCCCTCAGATAATTAGACACAGCCCGAGTTCCTAATGGATCCTCACATGTGTGGTGGGTGAAAGGTTACAAATGTTGGGGTTCTGTGGACACCTAACACCACCTTTTTGGGTGGACTCAATTTTGATCACATTTGGGGGTCAGTTTGCCAATTTCAAAGAATAATACATTTAGCAAATATATTACCAAATTTTGCTTACGAATTGACTGACATTGCCCTAAATTTTAAACAAATTGTGAAATCAAATATCAGAGCTTACCGTATATACTCAAGTATAAGCCGAGTTTTTCGGCACATTTTTTGTGCTGAAAACCCCCCACTCGGCTTATACGCGAGTCAGTCTGTATTATGGCAATTTACATTGCCATAATACAGACCAGGACCGCCGGGCTCATTACAAGCCCAGCGGTCCTGTTGGGGGCTGACAGCGAGCTCTTATTTACCTTCCTGCAGCTCCTGTCAGCTCCCTTCTCCTCCGTGCAGCTCCCCAGTCAGCTCTGTTCTGCTCACAGTGCAAGTCTCACGAGAGCCGCGGGTCTCGCAAGACTTGCACTGTAAACAGACAGGAGCTGCAGGAAGGTAAGTAACAGCTCACTGTCAGCCCCCCACTAAACTGCCAATGCCACTGGACCACCAGGGATTCAGTATTATTTTAGTTTAATAATAATAATAAAATAATTTTATTAAAATAATATTATTATATTATTATTATTTTAATATTTGCATTATTTTTTAAAAAAAATTTTTGTCCCCCCTCCCTGCTTGTTGCCTGGCCAGGGAGGAGGGACAAAAAACATTTAAAAAAAATAATGCAAATATTAAATTAATAATAATATAATAATGAAATACTATAATATTAAAATAATATTATTTTAATATTATTTTATTATTATATTATTATTTTAATATTTGCATTATTTTTTTAAAATGTTTTTTGTCCCCCCTCCCTGGCCAGGCAACAAGCAGGGAGGGGGGACAAAAAAAACATTTAAAAAATAATGCAAATATTAAAATAATAATTTTATAATATTATTATTTTAATATTATATTTTAATATTATTTTATTATTATATTA
Organism: Pelobates cultripes; assembly: GCA_933207985.1. Classification (NCBI taxonomy): domain Eukaryota; kingdom Metazoa; phylum Chordata; class Amphibia; order Anura; family Pelobatidae; genus Pelobates; species Pelobates cultripes. The sequence goes on along the minus strand of OW240922.1, from coordinate 125,872,110 downwards.
TTATTATTTTAATATTTGCATTATTTTTTTTAAATGTTTTTTTGTCCCCCCTCCCTGCTTGTTGCCTGGCCAGGGAGGAGGGACAAAAAACTTTTTAAAAAAATAATGCAAATATTAAATTAATAATAATATAATAATGAAATAATATAATATTAAAATAATATTATTTTAATATTATTTTATTATTATATTATTATTTTAATATTTGCATTATTTTTTTTAAATGTTTTTTGTCCCCCCTCCCTGGCCCGGCAACAAGCAGGGAGGGGGGACAAAAAACCATTAAAAAAAATTATGCAAATATTAAAATAATAATATAATAATATTATTATTTTAATATTATATTTTAATATTATTTTATTATTATATTATTATTTTAATATTTGAATTATTTTTTTAAAAATGATTTTTTGTCCCCCCTCCCTGAGCAGGCAACAAGCAGGGAGAGGGGACAATAATGAAAATATTAAAATAATAATAATATTATTAAAATAATAATATAATAATATTAAAATAATATAAAATTACAAAATTAAAATAAAAATGCCCTCCTCTCATCCAGTTTACATACACTGCATGAACACACACACTGCATTATATACACACACAACACACACACACTGCATTCATTATATATACACACACAAACACACACTCTGCATTCATTCTATACACACACTGTAAATAAATATTCAATTAATGTAATTTTATTGGGATCTAATTTAATTTAGAAATTTACCAGTAGCTGCTGCATTTCCCACCCTAGGCTTATACTCGACTCAATAAGTTTTCCCAGTTTTTTGTGGTAAAATTGGGGGCCTCGGCTTATATTCGGGTCGGCTTATACTCGAGTATATACGGTAGTTACCAACCTAGTAAGAATTATCATCATATCAGAATACATTGATAAAACACTCTCAGAATATGGGTAAAGCTGGCATTTGGAGGCTCTGAGATTACGGGTAAAGTTGGCAGTTGGAGGCTCTCAGAATATGTGTAAAGTTGGCAGTTGGAGGCTCTGAGATTACGGGTAAAATTTGCAGTTGGAGGCTCTGAGAATACGGGTAAAGTTGGCAGTTGGAGGCTCTCAGAATACGGGTAAAGTTGGCAGTTGGAGGCTCTCAGAATACGGGTAAAGCTGGCAGTTGTAGCCTCTCAGAATACGGGTAAAACTGGCAGTTGAAGCCTCTCAGAATACGGGTAAAGTTGGCAGTTGGAGGCTCTCAGAATATGGGTAAAGCTGGCAGTTGGAGGCTCTCAGAATACGGGTAAAGTTGGCAGTTGGAGGCTCTCAGAATACGGGTAAAGCTGGCAGTTGTAGCCTCTCAGAATACGGGTAAAACTGGCAGTTGAAGCCTCTCAGAATACGGGTAAAGTTGGCATTTGGAGGCTCTCAGAATATGGGTAAAGCTGGCAGTTGGAGCCTCTCAGAATACGGGTAAAGTTGGCAGTTGGAGGCTCTCAGAATACGGGTAAAGTTGGCAGTTGGAGGCTCTCAGAATATGGGTAAAGCTGGCATTTGGAGGCTCTCAGAATACGGGTAAAGTTGGCAGTTGGAGGCTCTCAGAATACGGGTAAAGTTGGCAGTTGGAGGCTCTCAGAATACGGGTAAAGTTGGCAGTTGGAGGCTCTCAGAATACGGGTAAACCTGGCAGTTGGAGGCTCTCAGAATATGGGTAAACCTGGCAGTTAGAGATTCTCAGAATATGGGTAAAGTTGGCAGTTGGAGATCTTAGAATACGGGTAAAGTTGGCAGTTGGAGATCTCAGAATACGGGTAAAGCTGGCAGTTGGAGATCTCAGAATATGGGTAAACCTGGCAGTTGGAGGCTTTCAGCATACAGAGAGATTCAGCAGTTGGAGCCCACTCTGACACTATTTATATTCAAACAGAACACTAGTTTGGTGTTCAACACTAACACTTCCGAAAACAGAACTGATTTTAAAGGTATTATTAGATGTTATAAGCTGTGATCTGCCAGTAAAATGAAATATCATCACATAACTTTAAGCACACAGATTGTTTTATATCTCCCAACTGTCTAATTCATTCACAGACAGAAATACATTAATTCTAATGAGGCCAAAGGTTTAGACAGGCGCCAGGTCTGAGTGCCATGGTACCTGCTGAGTTCCCCAGTTCCTGCAAGCAACTTGTCACATTTCCAAAGGCAGAGTGATGACATCTCTTAATAAACGGAGTGGGGTTTACACAGTCACTAACCAAGAATAACAGAATGCCTGCTGGGAGCCTCACAGATCTCATC
>OW240922.1:125817237-125865883 GCA_933207985.1 Pelobates cultripes | reverse complement strand
TGATTGTCAGGAATGTATCGAGAAAATCCTATTGGCGCATTGAATGTTAAAGACACAGAGCGCACACGGGTTCAATAAAAGAGAGTGGATAAAGGAGGCCAGGACAGGGTTAAATTTGCCGGCATCCAATTATTTGTAGTATAAAATGTATTACTGTTTTCACTTTCTTTCTTTTACTTTTTAACGTGTCCCTTTTTAAAGCTGAATTACTTTTCTCAATACAGGAATTGACTGCCCCGGCTGTGCTACTCGATTGATGGATGTGATCAGTCTCAAACAGCCACCAGTCTGGTTACGTAAAGTGATTAATGAGAAAAACATAGAAGGTTACTAACATTATCACTTCGCTTTGCTGAATTTTAGGAAGAATGACCATAAGATAAAATAATCCCTTTTTTACCTTGACAATACTGTAGCCCATGGATCAGCGCAGCTAAGAGGAATAGGCCTTGACACAGCCAGGAGGTAGGCATAGCAGCCACAGGGAGTTAGTGACAGCCAGCATGCTGGGTAGGATGGAGCCATAAGGGGAGTATTTATACCGGCCATTATAGGAAGTGGCCATTTTAACTGAACCTAAGCTTACCTGTCAGTTGTCCCTCCCACCCTCCCTGTATTTGGTTAGGTTAGTTGATTTCCCGTTTTTTCACAGCGGTGGGGAATGGCCTGGTTAAATCGGAGGGTAGATGGAGGAGAAAGTGGGCATCCTGAGGTTTAGTGTGGATTGGGCAGTGTTGCATGTGGTTGGTAAGTTCGAGCCCGGCGGTGGCTCCGAACCTGGGGGTGTGGTGATGTCTTGGTGGGGAGCGGTGTCTTGGTACGCCCCTACAATCGAGATGGTGGGTAGCAGTGTCTTGGTACACGCCTATAATGGATATGGTGGGTAGCGGTGTCTTGGTACACCCCTACAATTGAGATGGTGGGGAGCGGTGTCTCGGTACACCCCTACAATCGATATGGTGGGTAGCGGTGTCTTGGTACACCTCTACAATGGATATGGTGGGTAGCGGTGTCTTAGTACACCCCTACAATTGAAATGGTGGGGAGCGGTGTCTCGGTACACCCCTACAATCGATATGGTGGGTAGCGGTGTCTCGGTACACCCCTACAATTTAACCTGGTGGAAATGTGGTCATATTGGGTGGCCAGTTTCTGTATTAACATGTTATTTAGATTGTTATTTATTGTTATTATTGTGGGGTCATTGCTAGGGGTATGTTATGTATATGGGGGAGGTTAACATTATTAAGATTTGTTGGCAATGACCCCATTTGTTATTCCTTAATTATTTTATTAATAATTTAATAAAGCTGTGGACTTATTATTTCCAACAGTATAACCTGGGTCCGTGTTTTAATGGGGGTTTGGGTAAGGTTAGCGCATATGCCGGCAAATCCGACTGTGCGCCTGTCACATATTTTGGGGCATGGGATCTAATAATGGGATCTAAAGCACTGGAGTCCGACAAACAACTGTATAGTTATATATAACTGTATAGTTGCCAGTACCATATCATTAGTTTAGACAGAGCCATAGGCATGGGTTGTCCTAATATTTAGTTCTAGACCTGCATTAATGTTGCAGTTATCAGGTCCAAGGTCAAGATCGACATTTATCTTTTTATTGATCGAATGAAGTTCATCGCCAGATAAAGTAAAATGTTTTGCTTAATCGCTGAAGTTTTTATTATAATTGTTCAGTTGGTCATTAAATATAGTTTACCTTTAATTTGTTTAATGAATATCAGTATTTGATTTTAAAGTTACCCAGTGTTGCTCCTACTCCAGTATCGAGGATAAAATTTGTAAGATTTCACACGGCTCTAACTATATTTAACATGATCATATTCTAACGCGCTTGGATTTTGTAATATTTAAAGTTTTGCACATTTTAAAAAGTGACACAATTGTTGTAAAAACTTACATTTTTCCTGTATAATCACAAACAACATGATACACAGTGAATAATATTCTTGTGCGTAATTAATGAATGTTTTGCCTTGAGTTCTGCACAGTAAATTAAATAATATTATAAGCAGTTTGTAAGAATTTATGAGTGGATGGACCCGTTGAGATTCAAACCTGTGTTTTTTAAGGTACTGGACATCTGACCTTTGGAGTCACCAGGTTAAACCAGATTGTATTTGAAATAATTTCCATTTAATATGCTGTCCCAATGCATCAATGCTTTACTTCCTATAAACTATAAGTACTTTCTAAGAGGGACAGATTTTAATAGTTGCCCAAACGACTAGATCTGTGTACTTACCAACTCCTGCTAAAATACCGACAAGTGCATGTAATTTATGCCGAACTTCCCTTAAACAATACACTCGTTTCATTACTTTGGTTTTACGTACATGGAATACTTGGCTAACTGCAGTCTCAGTTTATATGTAGGCCCAGACAGGTCCAGCTTGAAAGTTAGCAGTTGGAGAATGTGGTTTAAAATTTAGCGAGCGAACCCCTTTACGCCCAGCTTGCAGCGTCTAGCCCTGCGGCCAAGCCGATGGCTTACAGAAATGGATCGAACACTGATTACATTTTGTTTACTGTATGCCAAACATTATCTTAGCAGAGTGAAGCTTTAAAACATCGTTCATTGCTCTGCTACAGCGTTGAGCTAAATCTTTAAAGCCGAACGACAGATTTATGGGCTAGCATCATGCGATTCCCCTGACAAGCAATAAATGTACAATATTGATGAAGTGAGCAAACCCTTATCTGGTCATTTTCAACTGAAAACTAATAACCGACATCATGGTATCATGCATGCAATAAGAGAGGTTAGCAGCAGGTCCCGAGAATAAATCAAAAACGAATTTCTTTTTTTTTATACTTTCTTTCTCTTTTTCCCCCCAAGATACTCGACACATCTGTTCCACAAAGGGAGTAGAGAAGGCAGTTTGCTTTGATCAGAATTCTCTATTAATATCCTTGTATCTCGCGCCTGCACAGTTTGGTGCATAGTCTCCCTCTCCAAATCTGCAAAATCTACTCTTTACTTCAATTTTGGGAGAAATCACAAACATTTCTCCGTATGACAATGTTTAGTAAAGACAGCTACGTGGGATAATATGAGTAGGCGTAAATTTATTCAGTATGACTATAAAATACTTTGGTTTACATGTAAATAAATAAAACTCGTGCAATGTGGAAGTGATAACTTGGTCATTAATTCATTTCTCTTCCATTCGTTTTTATTCCCCATTCAAAATATTAACGTTTAAAAACCTGGACCAAAAGGTCTGAGCAGAGGTCAGCTAATTGTTTAATAGTATACTGGCCCTAGATATGCTAATTTGTCAGGATAAAATATGCCCTTGTGATCCATGACTTTTTCAGCTTTTAGTCAATAAACGAATGAATTCATAAAATAATTAAATATAACACTTATTTGAGATGGGATTCATAAATCAGGTGGTTTTTCGTTCAGGGAAACCTAAAGAAATTAAAATATGCAGTGAGGTTTTCATACAGAGATAATACAGGCCTCCTTGTTTCCCCTGCCCTCCCATTCCTTAATAAAAATGATGTTTTCCATAACATGTTAAGCTAGTTAGCTTTTTTGGTCTATTGGCCAGTTTTTTAATGGTTTTCCACTAAAGGAGTTGGTTTTAGAAATAAGGGGCAGTCTGGTATTTTAAGGAGTTCTGGCTTAATGATCAGAAAACCCTGGGCGTTCTCTTTGCTCCACTCATAAAGGGTAACGTCATGGTGTTGCTGAGCTTGCCTACCCACCTACACCCCCTATAATCAGCTGGAACCCCTTATTATTAGTAAAAAGCTGGTACTGCTCCTAATCATTCCATCCATGTAGGTCCATCGGAACAAATCTCTCTTGTTTTCATTTCTACTGAGGGATCGATGCACTTGTCCACGATTGGCATCACACACTGGTTCCCTCATAGAAATCAATGGTAACCACTCTCACATACGCACTCTAACATACAGAATCTCACATACACACTCTCACATACGCACTCTAACATACAGAATCTCACATACTCACTCTAACATACAGAATCTCACATACTGTCTCTCACATACAGTCTCTCACATACTGTCTCTCACATACAGTCTCTCACATACAGTCTCTCACATACAGTCTCTCACATACAGTCTCTCACATACACACTCTCACATACTCACTCTCACATACGCACTCTCACATACGCACTCTAACATACAGAATCTCACATACTCACTCTCACATACAGTCTCTCACATACACACTCTCACATACACACTCTCACATACACACTCTCACATACACCATTAAACTGTTGATTGATTTAAAGGAACAATCTGGAACTCCGAATAAAATCGTACATGTCAGAGACAATTATGCATAAGAACCCTCTTTTTATTGGCATCATACCTGAAGCATGTTCTCCCAAAGAGAAGAGAGACAAGACACAGCGAGACATGTACAGCACCTCCCCTCCCATGCGGACATGGCCAGCACACACAGATTCAAACAATGAATGATAATAGAAACTGCCCTTCAGGATGCGCCGTGTACTATAAACCACTGGACCACAATGGAAATACCAGGACTGGCTGGAAGATCTCAGCCAGTCCTGATTTCCAGAGGTCTCACTGCAAACACCGTACAGCTGATGTGTGTTTTTTTTAAACTTATTTTTATTTTCCGAATGCATCATCTCCATAATGCAAACGTGTTTTTACGAAGTAAATGGTGGTTGCACGAGAATGCGATATCTATTAAATTCTACTGACACTAAGCGTAAAACGCCATCAGCTGAAATGTATACTGTCACTAGAATCTCACAAAACAAATCCATCCAGTTATTCGTCTACTCTTAGTATAATTTGTTATTAATTCAGGATTGCCTCTGGTTTCATTGCCAGTGGAAGCAGTGCTTGGAGTGCCTATACGTTACATGTTTCCAGCAGCTAGAGGGTTAATCATTGTTCGAATGCCTTTCTGTTTAATATTTTGGCATTTGTTTTGTTTGCTACTAAAATGAAAAGGAAACGTCACTGTGTCCCTTCAATTAAATCTACACAACAATTACTTTTCTGACAATTTAATTGCTTTGTTCCATAACAACTGCCTTGAAAGATGATATACTGCTCAAATAAAGACAACATTCTGGGGTTGGTTTGCAATTAAGAAAGCATCTTTAAAAGTGATAAAATGATTTGCTTGTGCAAGGAAGCAATATGAGAATATGAAGGAAAGTTAACGCAGGAATAATTAGATTCTAAGTCAGAGCTTAGTGATATCTGTATACGAAATGACAGCAAGTCTCACTAAAACATATAACGCTGTGACAGTTTGTATTATCATACCTGCCAAGTGTCCCAGATTTATATTGCAAGTCCCTATACTCCTTCTTGGAGTCTAGCCAACGCTGAATGAGCTATGTACTAAGATGGGGCTAAACACCATGCGTAGAAACACTTCTGGCTGGCACCCTCCCAAGGGGTATGTTATTAAATATTGCCCAGTTTCACACACCACGCACTCACACAGCACGCACTCACACACCACGCACTAACACACCACGCACTCACACACCACGCACTCACACACTATGCACTCACATAACATGCACTCACACACTGAGCACTCACGCACCGTGCACTCACACACCGAGCACTCACGCACCGTGCACTCACACACCGAGCACTCACGCACCGTGCACTCACACACGAGCACTCACACAGCATGCATTCTCACACAGCATGCACTCACACACTGTACACTCACACACCATGCATTTACACATCATGGACTCAAACACAGGGCAACTCCCCTGTGATCTCATAACCCAGCATTGTGGCACATAACATGGAACCGGAAAAGATGTGGAGATGTGTGCCATGAACATCATATCTTCTCGCTAAAACCCAAGACTGATCTCTTCTCTCTAATACTAGAAGTAGCCCTGGCAGACAGAGGGCTGATTAACCAGCGGCCCCTACACGCTTATCACGGCCTTTAACCAGAAACCTATTGTATTACACACACTGATCACAGGCGATTAAAGCTGGATATTTTACAAAGACCTCCACCCGTGAGTGACATGACTGTGAGCACCGTGGGGCCGGCATTAATGGAGATATAGTGTCCGAAAGCTCTTCCTATGGCAGATCTTTTTCCAAAGGTCTGTCTTTAGCTCTTGGTGTTCATCGTCCAAGAGTCCGCGACACTGGAAGGCCGAGAGTTTATGGAAAGGAAATATTTTTTCCCACAGCCATTGCTAGTGAATTATTTGCTATTACCATTTATTGATATAGCGCTGCGCACGTTAATTAAAGGAATTACAAGCGTTCCCTTGGGATACAGACATAAACCGATACAGTGTATTCTGAGGCCCAAAGGGAGCATGAATTCTGGAAGGTGACAAAGAGAGCTCCCCAACATGTGCGCTTTGAAGAGTTAACAGACTTTGCTCTCCTTAATATGTGCTTATTTAACATCCTTCATGTGATATTAAGTGCTATTTAGACGTCATAATAATGTTTGTTCTTCACAAATCAGTTCTAGATCCGATCAGAAAAATGTCCCTCCAGGTAATTTTGCTTTCCGGAACCTGATGAGATGTCACCGTCTCCGCGGCTGTCGGCAACACAGCATTTTAATGGAATCCCATCTCCCGATCCAGGGAGTTCAATGTTCTTGCTAACATTTTGTGGCATTGAGGTTATAAATTGTTTTATTTCCTTCCACATCCGTAACAATTAAAACCCCTTGGTAGAGTGCTCTATTTCCAACCCAGACCGAGAGGGCAGAAAATCTCTTTGTTTTCAGGGTAACGAGTGACTTGGTGTTCACTGCTACAACAAACACAATCATTGTGTTTGACTTCTGTTGGCTTATCTTGAAGGTGGGAGGATTTTAGCAGTGGGACAAGTCATTCTCTGGTGTGGGAATATCTCACAATACAAGGTATTATCACACAAAGCATTGAACAAGCAATACTGCCCGGTGTTTTCCTTATGACTAATTATTTTGGTTGAATCTCTTTAGAGATTTAATGTAGCTCTGATGTGTTCGGTTCATAGAGAATAGACTGTTATACAATTTGATGAACAGCATTCTATATCTAATGATTCTGTAGTAGTGTGTGTTGTCTCAATGTGCTGGCCTGCGGTGAGTTAACGCCTTCACTATTATTATTAATACAGCACAAACAAATTCGCCAGCGCTGTACAGCCAATTTATTTTTACAAACACATTAAAATGTAACTTTTTGGCTAAAACCAGGGGTACATGTGAAACATAGGGATACATATCAAATGTTAAACTAAGGAAACAATCTTCAGATGTTTGTTCAGACACATTATTATGTTATTATTTATATAGTGCCAGCAAATTCTGTAGCGCTGTACATATAAAAAAAAGTATATACATTTAAATATATATTTTTTTCTTTTTTTTGTCATATGTAATTTTATTAAGGCTTTTTTAAATAGGACATTTTGAACAGTATCTCTGATCTTCCAATATAAATAACAAAGTATTTTATTCTAATGTGGCACCCCCAATGCTAACAAACGCATATTCTGGGTGTACCCCAACCCCCTTCTGTTCTAATTTGGGATAAAAATGTTTTTCGTTTTGTAATGTTTCCGGAAGGAATTTTCCAGACTTTGCCACTATTTTGGTATTGACTACAAATGATCCAAGTAGCCCAGTTCTTAGTGCAGTTTATCTGGCGCACTCTTTGATCTGCCCAAATTCTGCATATCACTGTATGGACTATTTCCTATCAATTGCCACCTTGTAGAAAATTCTTCTGAGTCTCCATTGGAGAGCACATGATGTACCCCTTCTGGAATAATTCTCCCCTGTGTTAGAATATCAATGTGATTTGAGGTTTTGCCATTCTGTGTGTGATACATTTTACTGTACCGAGTCACCACAGTTACAAGTTACACGTGGGGAGCAGACCACCGACTCTTTGAGTGCCAGGGGGAATTTGGGGATTGTAAACACATTTTATGGGCTTTATACTGACAGACCTCCAGTCCTTCTTCATCACGTAATGCGTAGCTTAATTTCATTGATAGGTTTTGTCTAAAGGAACATTTCCAACATTTTGTTTTTATCATTGAGCATTTACGATGGACCATGTTATCTCCTTCTTAGCTGGACCCCAAATCAAGTGTCACTGACTTGTCGAATTTCCCTTGTTTTCCTCAAAGTAAATAACTGCACTGTACACACTGCAGCTGGGTAATATAACCAGTATATTAAACATGCGTGTAATATCATACATATGTAATATCATGTAACATTTCTAACTGGTTACATTTGATTTTTATAGGCAGAAAGGGCCAACCTCTTAAATCTGTTTATAGGTGTGCTGGGGTGACCCTATATGTATGTTTATAGACCTGGGTTACCAGATGGCTCTTGCCATGGAGAACAGGTGGTTTTAATTACATTATTCCCATTCCCAGTAAATTCTGGGGCTTACATTTCCTAAAATAAGCTAGCCTGCCCGGCCTACAGCTCTGAATGAGTACATTTAAATCTCCCCTTCACTTGGGGTCTTTTCCTCCCTGACACAGCATTCCCACAATGACAAGGATTTGATTAGGTAGGTTACAGGAGGTGATCACGACCTCAATGTGTCCACTTGTAGAGTCTGCAGCCTTCCTATGTGACCCAGGATATCCTCTCGGCCTTGACTGAGAATGAGAAACTGTAATCCTCAAATATACAAGGATTTTATTTTCAGGAAGAATCTGGTAAATCCATAGAAGGTATTTTCATTGTAACTTCATCCGAATAACTCTGCGTCACCTTGTTATTATAAAATCCCTCTTATCGTGTTTTCCATCTGATAAAAGCACAAAGGAGCAAATTTGGGTCATTGTACAAATTTTTCACAGGGGAATAGACTGTGACCTGGAGCCAGGAACAGACACAGAACGGAATACGATAACCAAAATTGAAACTTTCACTCCAAACACCATAACAATCTAACACCGCCATCAGAAAGAGTACTCTGCAGCCTGGACCTCTGCCAAGAAATTCTCCTAATGGCGCAATTTACAAACATCACCCCAGCTATAAGACAGCGCTTTGAAGGGGCACCCATATAACTGCATTTCAATGAGGTGGACTGGCTGCAGTGGCCTTGTTCTTCTAACAATGCAATATCTTTTTATTAAGTATTTCGTCTCAGTCTCGAGTAGCTGAAGTTTATAGGAAAGCCTGGAATAAGTTTTCCTATGGGGAATCTTGCAGGTGCATGCAGTGCTTGCCGCGCATGTGCAATGAGTTCCTCGCTGCTCCTTAATGAGGGCATTGGATTGGATCATTGCGGAAGAGTTCACGCCGCCACAGTGGTGTCACAGGAGGTGGAGCGGTGAGCATGGAAAAAGATTAAGTAAAACTTGAAAGTTAATACAGCTACTATTCATTCCATGGCGTTTGACATCAGCATTAATGATGGTGAGCAGCTCTTAGAGAACATGCAGTGAATTACGCAACACTGCTCAGATCTCGTGATGGAGACAGGGCGCTGGAATTACGCAACACTGCTCAGATCTCGTGATGGAGACAGGGCGCTGGAATTACGCAGCACTGCTCAGATCTCGTGATGGAGACAGGGCGCTGGAATTACGCAACACTGCTCAGATCTCGTGATGGAGACAGGGCGCTGGAATTACGCAACACTGCTCAGATCTCGTGGTGGAGACAGGGCGCTGGAATTACGCAACACTGCTCAGATCTCGTGGTGGAGACAGGGCGCTGGAATTACGCAACACTGCTCAGATCTCGTGATGGAGACAGGGCGCTGGAATTACGCAGCACTGCTCAGATCTCGTGATGGAGACAGGGCGCTGGAATTACGCAACACTGCTCAGATCTCGTGATGGAGACAGGGCGCTGGAATTACGCAACACTGCTCAGATCTCGTGGTGGAGACAGGGCGCTGGAATTACGCAACACTGCTCAGATCTCGTGGTGGAGACAGGGCGCTGGAATTACGCAACACTGCTCAGATCTCGTGATGGAGACAGGGCGCTGGAATTACGCAGCACTGCTCAGATCTCGTGATGGAGACAGGGCGCTGGAATTAGGCAGCACTGCTCAGATCTCGTGATGGAGACAGGGCGCTGGAATTACGCAGCACTGCTCAGATCTCGTGATGGAGACAGGGCGCTGGAATTACGCAGCACTGCTCAGATCTCGTGATGGAGACAGGGCGCTGGAATTACGCAGCACTGCTCAGATCTCGTGATGGAGACAGGGCGCTGGAATTACGCAGCACTGCTCAGATCTCGTGATGGAGACAGGGCGCTGGAATTACGCAACACTGCTCAGATCTCGTGATGGAGACTTCGCATCCGACAGGACGATGGACTTAACAAATAAATAATTCACAAGACAAGTTAATATAATATAATCTATAAATATTATAATATAAATTAACAAATAAATAAAGATATTTAGCTTTTATTAATCATAGTAATAAAATTGGATTTATCCATATAATTGCACAAATAGAACTTTACTCCCGAATATCAGCTTTGGACACTATTCCTTTCACGTGATATTTTCCTTCATGTTACATTTTTGTGGTTTGTGGATGATAAAAATTAAAATAGCATTTTTATTCGCAGTTTATCAATATTTTATCTTTTGTAGCCTGTTGGTGAACATCTTCCTGAGTAAATAATAAAACAGCATTGCAGATATTGGGTAACACAAGTTTCGTACTTTTCCTAATAAATATTTCATGAATTATTGTTTCACCGATTTCTAACCTTTCTAGCTATTTATTGCTGCGTGGAAGTCACTTGTAATGCGTTAATTGCATATTAATCTCAATTGGTTTATTATTTAATTACCTAATTTACTTATTATTTAATAACCTAATTTACTTATTTTTAATTACCTATATCTCAGCGGTGCCCCTTTGTTGAGCATATGCTCAGGTAGAAATCAAAACTATCAGCCCAGGTGTTATCAGCCCAGGTATTATCAGCCCAGTTATCAGCCCAGTTATTAGCCCAGGTATTATCAGCCCAGTTATCAGCCCAGGTATTATCAGCCCAGTTATCAGCCCAGGTATTATCAGCCCAGGTATTATCAGCCCAGTTATCAGCCCAGGTATCAGCCCAGGTATTATCAGCCCAGTTATCAGCCCAGTTATCAGCCCAGGTATCAGCCCAGGTATTATCAGCCCAGGTATTATCAGCCCAGGTATTATCAGCCCAGTTATCAGCCCAGTTATCAGCCCAGTTATCAGCCCAGGTATTATCAGCCCAGTTATCAGCCCGTTATCAGCCCAGGTATTATCAGCCCAGTTATCAGCCCAGGTATTATCAGCCCAGTTATCAGCCCAGGTATTATCAGCCCAGTTATCAGCCCAGGTATCAGCCCAGGTATTATCAGCCCAGGTATTATCAGCCCAGTTATCAGCCCAGGTATTATCAGCCCAGTTATCAGCCCAGGTATAATCAGCCCAGGTATTATCAGCCCAGTTATCAGCCCAGGTATCAGCCCAGGTATTATCAGCCCAGTTATCAGCCCAGGTATAATCAGCCCAGGTATTATCAGCCCAGTTATCAGCCCAGGTATTATCAGCCCAGTTATCAGCCCAGGTATTATCAGCCCAGGTATCAGCCCAGGTATTATCAGCCCAGGTATTATCAGCCCAGGTATTATCAGCCCAGTTATCAGCCCAGGTATTATCAGCCCAGTTATCAACCCAGTTATCAGCCCAGGTATCAGCCCAGGTATTATCAGCCCAGGTATTATCAGCCCAGGTATTATCAGCCCAGTTATCAGCCCAGGTATTATCAGCCCAGTTATCAGCCCAGTTATCAGCCCAGGTATTATCAGCCCAGGTATCAGCCCAGGTATCAGCCCAGGTATTATCAGCCCAGGTATTATCAGCCCAGTTATCAGCCCAGGTATTATCAGCCCAGTTATCAGCCCAGGTATAATCAGCCCAGGTATTATCAGCCCAGTTATCAGCCCAGGTATCAGCCCAGGTATTATCAGCCCAGTTATCAGCCCAGGTATAATCAGCCCAGGTATTATCAGCCCAGTTATCAGCCCAGTTATCAGCCCAGGTATTATCAGCCCAGTTATCAGCCCAGGTATCAGCCCAGGTATTATCAGCCCAGGTATTATCAGTCCAGGTATTATCAGCCCAGGTATCAGCCCAGGTATCAGCCCAGGTATTATCAGCCCAGTTATCAGCCCAGGTATTATCAGCCCAGGTATTATCAGCCCAGTTATCAGCCCAGGTATCAGCCCAGGTATTATCAGTCCAGGTATTATCAGCCCAGGTATTATCAGCCCAGGTATCAGCCCAGGTATTATCAGCCCAGGTATTATCAGCCCAGGTATTAGGTAAACGTTGATTGTAGCTTAATTCACCTGCGTCGGTCAATGCCGAAAGCACTTTTTCAATCGCTGAATGTGAATGAAAGTGATGGGAGTTGTTCTTACAGAAACTGTGAAACATGCAGAACATCTGGCCTTTAATTGACGTGTAAGCTCTTCTGCTCCAGTGAACCTAAACTGTATCAGTTGCCATTAATTACCATTCTGTTTCTGTCCTTTGTACAATGTCACAGACTGTGTTGGTGCTATAGTCGCACCATTATTACAGGAAAGCTGTGATATACTAATATTTGAAGAAGGTTGACTCATCATGCTGTCCATGGCTCTCCTGGCCACACAAAAATGTCCACCTACGAAAACTCCATCTGAAATAAATAACTCTCACATCTAAATATTCGTATAAAGGGCCAATCTGAATTCCACAGCAGTGTAAATCATCGCTATCTCCCTCAGTAAAAAGGAGGAGATAACCCCCTCTGCAGACAGCTATTTCCCGAAGACTAATAAATGGTCATCTCCAGCACCTGCAGCTCGGGTAATAATTTACAGTCCTTGCCTGGCTCTGGCCAGGATTTCCATTTGATAAATGGCATTATTAAACATCTGTTAATCACTGCATTATCTCATGGGCAAGGAAAACACTTTGTTCTTGTAAAACACTTTCACTCTGAGGACATCAGAAAGAAATTCCCTGATACAGCCCCAGAAAAGAGATTTCTAAACCCTCCAGCTCCAAGAGAACGGCAACAGGAGCCCATTAATATTAGTATTATTATTTGTTAATTATTATTTATTATTATTAATATTATTGTTATTTATTAATATTATTTATTATTATTAATATTATTTATATAGCGCCAGGATTTGTCACTTTACTGATGGAGTTTAAACAGAGCTTTTTCTTTGCGGAGGCGCATTGAATGCGTCATTTAGGGGACACTTTCTATTCTAGTATTATTTTTCTATTTTACTATTTAATGCATGTTTTATAGTGTTTCTTCTTATTTATTTTATTTGCAATTTAATATTTTATATGTTAATACATAATTTTAGTTATTTTTTTCAGTGTGTAATTTACTGTTATCTGCTTTATTTTTAAAGTGTAATTTATTAACTACATATGAATACATTAATACATTTTTTTTAAATAGATATGGTAGACAATTGTTGACATGCACAATTGATGATGGCCTGAAGGGATCAGCAGTGAAATGTCCTTTTAACATAATCTCACCAATAAATAAGTATCGGCCTAAACATTGGCTTTTTTAAGGGGACATAATTATGATTGCCAGATATTTTGCCCCTCTGAAAAAAATTAAAGGGAGTTTCCAAGGCCCCTTTGGACCCTAACACTGGACTGCCAACTAAGACAACAGGCGCAAACAGTCAGAAACAGACTCCATGAGGATGGTATGAGGGCCCGACATCCACAGGTGGGGGTTGTGCTTACAGCCCAGCACCGTGCAGGACGTTTGGCATTTGCCAGAGAACACCAAGGTTGACAAATTCACCACTGGTGCCCTGTGCTCTTCACAGATGAAAGCAGGTTCACACTGAGCACATGTGACAGACATGACAGAGTCTACAGACGCCATGGAGAACGTTCTGCTGCCTGCAACATCCTCCAACATGACCGGTTAGGCAGTGGGTCAGTAATGGTGTGAGGTGGCATTTCTTTGGGGGGCCGCACAGCCCTCCATTTGCTCGCCAGAGGTAGCTTGACTGCCATTAGGTACTGAGATAAGATCCTCAGACCCCTTGTGAGACCATATGCTGGTGCGGTTGGCCCTGGGTTCCTCCTAATGCAAGACAATGCTAGACCTCATGTGGCTGGATTGTGTCAGCAGTTCCCTCAAGACGAAGGCATTGATGCTATGGACTGGCCCGCCTGTTCCCCAGACCTGAATCCAATTGAGCACATCTGGAACATCATGTCTTGCTCCATCCACCAACGTCACATTGCACCACAGACTGTCCAGGAGTTGACAGATGCTTTAGTCCAGGTCTGGGAGGAGATCCCTCAGGAGACCATCCGCCACCTCATCAGGAGCATGCACAGGCGTTGTAGGGAGGTCATATAGGAACGTGGAGGCCACACACACTACTGAGCCTCATTTTGACTTGTTTTAAGGACATTACATCAAAGTTGGATCAGCTTGTAGTGTGTTTTTCCACTTTAATTTTGAGTGTGTCTCCAAATCCAGACCTCCATGGATTGAAAAATTTGATTTCCATTTTTTAATTATTGTGTGATTTTGTTGTCAGAACATTCAACTATGTAAAGAACAAAGTATTTCAGAAGAATATTTAATTCATTCAGATCTAGGATGTGTTATTTTTGTGTTCCCTTTATTTTTTTGAGCAGTGTGTATATATATATATATACACACACACACACACACACACACACACACATATATATATATATATACACACACACACACACAAACACAGTTATAAAACGTGTATACAGGGACATATTAGCCACGAGACAAACAGGGCATTTACCTTGGGTGGCATTTTCCAGGGGCGGCAAAAAAAGCCACCCCCAAATGCCCAGGGCAAATGTCTTGTTAGCTTTGTGGCTAACTAAAAATCCAGGCGGGCGGGGGCTGGCGAGGGAGCACTTTCACTTAAGCTCTCTGCTCAGCTCCCTCGCGTGCCGCAGAGTGATGCCGGGAGCCGGAATATGATGTCATAGCAGAAAGCACACTAATCAGTGCTCCCTCGCCAGCGCCGCCTGCCCAGCAACCCAGCATTCAAGGTAAGGAGGCTGGGGGGGTTGAATTTAAAAAAAAGAAAAAAAAAAGTGAGTGTGTTAATGTGAGTGTGTGTGTTAGTGTGTGTGGCTGTTAGTGTGTGTGTTAGTGTGTGTATGTGTCTGTTAGTGAATGTGTGTGTCGGCTAGTGACTGTATGTGTCTGCTAGTGAGTGTGTATGTCTGTTAGCTAGTGTATGCGTGTCTGCCAGTGAATGTGTGTGTGTGTATTTAGAAGGCAGGGCAGGGGGGAAGGGTGGGGTGGCGCAGGAGGGGGGGCACACACACACACATATATATATACACATGTTTTATAACTGCCCCCCTACTTTTGTCCCTGGCCCCTTATGTGCCACCCTGAGTATGAATCCTGGAGACGCCACTGTCCTCACTCTGGACGTCAAGAGACAGTGAGGTATGTAAATACAATGTGGTGTGTGTGTAAATACAGTGTGTATGTATGAAAATACATTGGGTGTGTGTGTTGCTTTGTGCGTGAACCTGTATGTCACTGTGCAAGTTGTGTCTGTAAATTTACATGTAAGTATGTTTGTAAATCAATCAGTAAGTGTGAGATGCTAAGAGAACATGAGAGAGATATACATTTCGATATGGGGAAATTCAACGCATACAGGGCATACACAGTGGGAAATGTAGGTAAAATGAACAGGGAATTATGGTGTAGATATACAAGGGGAATATGGGGAGGATACACATGCATACCTCCCAACTGACCCTGTTTAGAAGTGACAGTTGCTATAATTTAGGTCAAATCCCTCTTTTCTATAAGCTCCTTATTGTTGGTGTGTCTGAGTTTATAACAGAGCTCCACAGCAATAATCATCCCAGTAACGTGTCTGAGTGTATTACAGAGCTCCACAGCAATAATACTCCCAGTAATGTGTCTGAGTGTATAACAGAGCTCCACAGTAATAATACTCCCAGTAATGTGTCTGAGTGTATAACAGAGCTCCACAGCAATAATACTCCCAGTAATGTGTCTGAGTGTATAACAGAGCTCCACAGCAATAATACTCCCAGTAATGTGTCTGAGTGTATAACAGAGCTCCACAGCAATAATACTCCCAGTAATGTGCCTTTAAACTACTGAATGTGTTTATAAATCAGTCTGTGTACATTAGATACATTGTTCTTCTAAATGACATTTTAGTTCTATAAATTGTTACTAGTAAGTCAGAACAGCCCCACCCGTGGCCATTCCCCCACTTAAACCCCTGAAATGAAAGGGTCCCCCTGAAACGGACTGTCCATTTGAAATGTTGGGATGCATGCACATGAAGGGTAGAAACATGGGGACAGTTGTAGAGATGCACAGGATGTCTGGAAAGGAACAACGATGAATGCATGGAGAACCACAAAAAAAATTAGTATTACGTTTTGGTAGAATGAGAAGTAAAATATATATATCTTCACTTCATAACAGGAGTTGAAGTCCATATTGTGGGTGTGGCTTCTTGATTTGGGCAGAGGCAGCTCAATGTTTGCAGCCAGACCTGATACTGAACATTCCGCAGTAACATGGCTGAACACTGCTGACTGTTTGCCCATGCTCCCCGCCCACTCCACGGGAAACGTCCACTGAGCGCCGAGAATCAGACCAGGACGCATCTTGCATTGGCTCTTCCAAACTAAACCTCTCCATAACCTCCGGCTCCTGAACTCTCGTTAAACATCTGGAGTGCCAAAGGTTGCCTATGCCTGTCCTTGGCTCTAAATAGAGCAACATCTGCAAGGCTTACAAGGCTTTTACTTGAGTTAATTGAATAAATTGAAGCAAGATGCAGCGAGGGGGTGATCTATGATCCCAGGTTAAAAGCCTGGAGAGGAGAGAAGAGATTTACAGCGAAGTCTGCGGGCGGCCCTTTTGTTTAGAGACTGGTTCGCAGGAAGTT
The DNA here is from genome assembly GCA_933207985.1 of Pelobates cultripes. Taxonomy (NCBI): domain Eukaryota; kingdom Metazoa; phylum Chordata; class Amphibia; order Anura; family Pelobatidae; genus Pelobates; species Pelobates cultripes. The sequence continues at coordinate 125,848,861 of OW240922.1, read as the reverse complement.
TGAGGTCAGGCAGGATTAAAATATCTTCAGGAACAAATGGTATAATTTGAGTGAAATATAAGGCATGCAGTGCCAGCGTATGCCAGGAAACCAGTCGTAATTTATAACTCCTCCGTGCCAACACATTCTTTTAAGGCCTGGGCCATTAGTAAGAATTTATAGAACGTGAGTGGGCCGGACAAGCGCATTGTAACATTGTCACCGTATTAATTCTCTAATCAGCAAGGAGCGAGGAATCAGACACTTGCTGCATACAGCTTGCTATCTAATGCTCTATCCACCAGTATGATAGCTCAGTGGATTAATCATGCGACTGCTGAGATGTAGCAATCGCCTCTTTTTAGCTAAGTTTGGCTTCCAAAGTTATCAAAATGAGTGTCATTAAATTGGGAAACACTGCTGGGTCTGACTGCTGGGAAGATTCGCAGTGTAGTGTTATTCATATTTATAAAGCAATTTCTTACAGCAAGATTGGAGAAGTGAAACTCCCATCAATAAGTCTGAAGCTGCCTGTTGGCAACAGAGTTTAGACCAACAGACTCAAGAGCTGCATTGTGATAAATGCTCATTTAGAAAGCAGTGCATTGTGGTCTTTGTTGTGTAATGCAGGTGCGTAGCCTTAAAAAGAGTAAGCGAAAAATAAATATTCCTCCTGAGGTGAGCAGTCAAGTTCCTTTAAGAGTTAAATAGTGATTTGTGAAAAAAGAAAGAAATACATTATATTTATATTCAACTTTCCATTTGTTTTGAAAAGACTTTGTTTCTGTTTCATTGTGGGATTTGTCACCTTAGAGGGAGCGTTGCTGTTGGTTGATATAAACTTTCCATTGGGTGAGAAGTTGCTACTTAAGTACAAAAATGTTAATGAAGGTAATCAAGTATTTTAAAAGAACCGGAAAATCAGTCTGGCGGCAGCGTTCATTACAGACTGTAGCGGAGCAATCCGGCTTTTGGGAAGACCAATCAGGAGAGGGTTACAGTAATCCATGCGGGAAGTTACTAGAGCATGGACAAGCTCCTTGGTAGGATCTTGTAGTTCAGAGAATTTCCACCTTGGTAATGGGGGGGCTCGGAATAACCCCCATATGGTTTTATTCTCTCTCTCTATATATAACCTGGCGAAAGATAGTGGGTGTACTTTGAAGCAGCAAGTGTTTCCAGGCGATACATTTACCTGACTGAAAATCGGAAAGATTTCATTTCCCCCCACTTTCAAAGCTTTCTTGTAAACAAACAATGTACTGCGGCAAGGTGATAACTGGCACAAAATAGTAAAGACAATACAGTCAGTTTGGGAAAAATATCTAATTTAGCCAATGTGAAGAAGTCTTTTTTTTTCCAGACTGAAATTACCAAGTGGGTAGTGGGTAGACCCCCATAGCCATGCTGGCATTGCTCCAATAGCACCCAAAACCAGAGCAGGGGCCATTTCCAGGGGTCCGAATTCTGCCTCTCCGTCTTTGGCTTCTCAATTCACTTTATAAAAAAAACATATAAAACATACACTGCAGCAAACTGCACACTTTTAATAAGTCTGCTCCCAAGAGGTTGTAAAACTGTCGAGATGTAGCTTGCACTCTCGGGGGCCCGTCCAGTCACTGCTCACTGATGTCATTGGTTATGATTAGCTGAGGATGGTCACAGCAGGCATACTGAATGTGGCACTTACATTCAGGCATTTACAAGGCTTGATGGCCCTTTATTAAATACATTGTGTCTGAAGCGGGCTGACAGCTAGGGATGTTCTGTAAATGCAAAGTATTACCACTTCTTATTGCAAACAGCAATCTGCGTCCGCTGGCCACGCTGTACTCACTGCTAACCGCTAACAGTGGCTGCTTTATCGTATACACAGGATTTTTTTTTTTTTTTGCAATGTGTTGCCTGAAGAAGGGAGTTTTCATAAAGGCTCCATATTTTTGCTAGCATGATTTATTTTTTGGAAGTGCCAAATTTTTTTTCCCATTAATAAATGCAGACTTTATGTACTAATACAGACTGGCACAAATGTTGGTGACAATCCAGGAGGGGATCCTGCAGCATAAAACTAGGCTAAATATACAGTAATATCACAAGGACTGATTTTGGCCACTGCTCGCTTTATATTATTATTATATTTAGATAGCGCCAACAAACTTCGTAGCGCAGTACAATGGGTGGACTAACAGACATGTAGTTGTAACCAGATAAGTTTGACGCACAGAAAGAAAGAGGTTGATGGCCTGCTCAGTGAGTTTACATGTTAGAGGGAGTGGGGTATAGTGACACAGTAACAGAGGGATTGAGGGCCCTGCTCAGTGAGTTTACATGTTAGAGGGAGTGGGGTATAGTGACACAGTAACAGAGGGATTGAGGGCCTGCTCAGTGAGTTTACATGTTAGAGGGAGTGGGGTATAGTGACACAGTAACAGAGGGATTGAGGGCCCTGCTCAGTGAGTTTACATGTTAGAGGGAGTGGGGTATAGTGACACAGTAACAGAGGGATTGAGGGCCTGCTCAGTGAGTTTACATGTTAGAGGGAGTGGGGTATAGTGACACAGTAACAGAGGGATTGAGGGTCCTGCTCAGTGAGTTTACATGTTAGAGGGAGTGGGGTATAGTGACACAGTAACAGAGGGATTGAGGGCCTGCTCAGTGAGTTTACATGTTAGAGGGAGTGGGGTATAGTGACACAGTAACAGAGGGATTGAGGGCCCTGCTCTGTGAGTTTACATGTTAGAGGGAGTGGGGTATAGTGACAGTAACAGAGGGATTGAGGGCCTGCTCAGTGAGTTTACATGTTAGAGGGAGTGGGGTATAGTGACACAGTAACAGAGGGATTGAGGGCCCTGCCCCTGCGACCCGGTATGTACACACTGGGCCAGCCTCTTCTCCAGGGGGACCCAGGAGGCGGCCACCTCAGAGCCCCCCCAGAGGCTGGCCCTGCTGACACTGGGCAGGCAGGTGGGAGGGCGCGCGAGGGGGCACTCTGCTCTGAGTGCTTCCTCTTCAGCTCCCTCGTGCACCGAATGGATATCGGAGCCGGAAGATGACGTCATCTTCCGGCTCCGGCATCCCTACGTGGCGCGCGAGGGAGCTGAAGAGGAAGCACTCAGAGCAGAGTGCTCCCTCGCGCGCTGGCCACCCAGACAGCTAGCCCGCCCAATGACCGGCCGCCCAGGAGCCCAGCAGCACCACTGGACCCCAGGGAATCCCCTCAGCACTCCAAAAGGTAAGGAGGCTGGGGGGATTACATTTTTAAAAAAAAAATGTGTTAGTGTTAGAGTGTGTGTGTTAGTGTGTGTTAGTGTGTCTGTTATTGGGTGTGTGTCTGTTAGTGAGTGTCAGTGAGTGTGTTACTGTGTGTGTCTGTTACTGAGTGTGTTTGATGTCTGTTATTGAGTGTGTGTTTGTCAGTGAAAGTGTATGTTTTGTAAGTGAGTGTGTATGTATGTGTCACTGAGCGTATGTCTGTCAGTAAATGTGTGTGTCTGTTAGCTAGTGTGTATGCGTCTGTTCGTGAGAGTGTGTGTGTGTGTGTCTTCAGCATTTACCTTTCTCCAGTGCCGGACTCCCTTGGCGCTGGGGATCCCTCTGTATCTCAGCTCCGAATGCACATGTGCGGCAAAAGGTGCGCGCGCATTTTGAATATTTTTTGAAAATTCAAAGACGTTCTGACCCCACACCTCCTACAACTGTTCAACAAGGTGATTGAGCTTTTAAGACTACCCAAAGACATGCTGACGGCGACGGTGATCACCCTTCCTAAACCGGGGAAAACCCCAGCTAGTTGTAAAAACTTTCGACCAATTTCGTGACTGAATTCGGACGCTAAACTCTTCACCAAATTGATTGCCAATAGACTCAAGGGAATCTTGCCATCCCTCACTCACCCTGACCAGGTGGGGTTCGTGAAGGGGAGACAACACTAAAAAAGGTAATAGATATTTTGTACTAGAAGCAAAATGGAGGGCAACCCACTCTACAGACAGGGAATATACTTTCTTTTCTGCAGTGCACAATAGCTACACGAGGATAGTTAGAGGGTACATACAGGGAACGTCATTGCCACAGGTAGAGGACTGCTCCCTAGGAAACATAGATGCCCCAGTCATCCTGGACATATCTGACACCTTCAATTTTAAGGGTAAACCCCATTCGAGACTGAACAGGTCCCTCCGTCCTGATCTCCTTAGACGCAGAGAAAGCCTTCGACCGCCAAAGCTAGAATTTTTTTAGAGGCAGTGCTGCAGAAATTCCACTTCCCAGCTAGATTTCTGGCAGCAGTCAGGGCTCTCTATAACCACCCAACAGCCAGAGTCGCGTATGGTGGATTTCTATCTGAGCCATTAATAATAACGAACGGCACACGTCAGGGATGTCCCCTGTCGCCTCTTCTGTATGTTCTGGCTTTGGAACCACTGGCCATACAATTAAGGACGAAAGCCGAAATTACCAGCATCAAAATTGGAGACACTTAACATAAACTGAGTCTATTTGCGGACAAAGTACTCTTAACACTTACACAACCCTTGACCTCCATCCCAGCCCTTATGACGATATTACAGGTTTACATTAAATACTCATACTACAAACTGAACAGACCAAGACCCAGACTTTAGCTATACACATAGAACACGAGACGACAAAACTACTGAAACAAACTTACCACTATGACAGGAGGGAGGACTACATTGTATACCTAAGGGGTAAAAATCACCAAAAACCCTCAGGACCTCTTTACGGCCAATTAAGGCAAACTTGCCTCCACAATTCAATCAGACTTAGAAAAATTGAAAGATAAACATATATAACATGGATACGCCGCATCGCGGCATTTAAGATGATGCTTCTTCCGAAGCTACAGTTCATGTTTAGATCACTACGATGGCTCTGCCGTCCTCCTACCTACCCTCGGTTCAGAAAAAGGTGAACCATTTTGTGTATGGGAGACGTAAAGCGATGATTCCCAAAAGCACGGCGATGGGAAAGTTAATGGATGGGGAGTCCAGACTTACTACTATACTATAGCGCTTCCTTGCTTAATCAGGCGATTACAACCATGGACCCCAAGACATCTCCGCAATGGGCGGAGATTGAATCACACTGGGCATTATACGGGGCTATTCCCTCCTTACTGTGGATACCGAAGCCCATTAGACCACACACGAAAGGCATTCTCCCTACTTCTGGTCTCATGTAGACCAAAAATAACCACTTGGGGTCCAATATCATTGGCTACACCCTTAGTGTGTTTCAAACACATGATATCCACGTTTGACAGCAGGGAATGGGAGGATAGGGGACTGATGCACTTAATTCTCCTGTGGGAAGGATCTAGCTTAAAACCGTTTACATAGTACCAAAAAGATCATGACATCCCATCCACGCAGTTCCTGTTTTACCTCCAACTGAGATCCACACTCCTGGGGCACAACCAGACGCGCAACGTCCTTATTGAATCTCAGTCCTCTGATCTATCGATAATAGAGAAAATGTGTGTTGGCCTAGTACCCAAAAAGAAAGGTATCTCGGTATGTTGCGATGCTATTTTGTACAATACAAAATCTCCTTTACCTAGATACGCTAAGGAATGGGAAAAAGACCTAGCCACACTGTCCTTCAGAAACATTGGCGCAAGGCTTTTTCTGTCCACAAAAAATACACCCGTTGCATTTCACACTTAGAACTTATGAGAAAAATTGCAACACAGGGGTACCTGGTACCGACTAGATTAACAGATGAGGCCCTGGGGAGATAGAACAGCTAAGCGGACAAGGGCACATGAATGAGTGTGGGGGTGGATGCATGAGATTGGTTGTATGTGTGTATGGGAGTGGTTATGTGTTTAGGAATGGTGTAGGGATCACATTACCGCAGTGCCTCTTGTGAATCGGGCCAGCAAACAACTTCCCGGCCACCCACCCTCTTTTCTGTTTGTTATTGTCTATGTCACAGCTAGCAGGGGGCGTGTCCTTGCCAATAGGTTGGGGGGCTATTACATTGAGTGTAAGGATATGGACAAAGTCGTGTCTCAACCTCCCCTGCTCTGCAGGGTAAACTTTTCAGTTACCGACTTGGACGTGCTCACCGAGCTGAAAGCCAGCTGTTGGTAAGCATTAAAAGGAAAAGGGAATTTGGTTTGGATGAGGGCAAGTTGGTGCATAGGCAGGTGGTCTCGTTCTTTGGCAAGGACGTTTATGCAAAGTCTGTAGGGCCTAGGTGTTAATTTATGGATTATTTATGTATTATCTCTGGTTATAATTGAATTATAAAGTTAATAAAGGTCGGATGAGTCCTACAGTCTTATGTTTAATAAGTGCTGTGGCCAGTGGTGTATCCTGGTTTTGTGCTGCCCTAGGCAGGACAAAACTCAGGTGCCCCCCTCCCCCCGCGCCACCCCTACCCAACCTTCTAAATACACACACACACACACACACACACACACAGTCACACACATACACACACACTCACAAACACACAAGCACAGTCAGACACAAACACACACACACACAGTCAGACACAAACACACACACAGTCAGACACAAACACACACACACAGTCACACACACACACACACACAGTCACACACACAGTCAGACACATACACAGTCAGACACAAACACAGTCAGACACAAACACACAGTCAGACACACACTCACAAACACACATACACAGTCAGACACATACACACACACACGTAGAGTCAGACACATACACAGACACAAACACAGTCAGACACACACACAGTCAGACACACACACACAGTCACACACTCACACACACAGTCAGACACAAACACACACACAGTCAGACACAAACACACACACACACACACATACACAAACACAGTCAGACACAAACACACAGTCAGACACACACTAACTTTTTTTTAAATTTAAATCCCCCCCCAACCTCCTTACCTTTGGGAGTGCTGGGGGGGGGGAGGTCTCTCTCTCCCTGGTGGTCCAGTGGCTGCCTGTCGGGCTCGGCGGCTCTGGCTGCTGTGCGGGCGGCTGGCGAGGGAGCACTTCCTATGAGCTGTCTGCTCAGCTCCCTCGCGCGCCGGCTGCAGAGTGAGGCTGGGAGCCGGAATATGACGTCATCTTCTGGCTCCCAGCCTCACTGTGCGGCGCTCGAGGGAGCTGAGCAGACAGCTCATAGGAAGTGCTCCCTCGCCAGCCGCCCGCCTGCCAGCACCGCCCGGCCGCCCAGGATGTCAGTTAGCCGCAAGGCTAACTAGGCATTTGCCCTGGGCATTTGGGGGGCGGCGTTTTTTGCCGCCCCCTGAAAAATGCCGCCCAAGGCAAATGCCTTGTTTGCCTCGCGGCTAATACGCCCCTGGCTGTGGCCTGTTTCATCCAAATTCGGTGTCTGTTGTTATTGGGGGATATTTGGGGTATGCTCTGTTATTCTTATTTGCATCACATTCCCCGCTATGTCCATAAATGTTCAAACAGACCTCGGACAAATGTTGGAGATGTGGCCTAGAGAAAGGGTTGATAATACAAATATGATGGGAGTGCTTGAAAATACGCCCTTTCTGGAAGATGGTAGCAGAGGTGGTGACAACTGTAACCAGTCAGACAATGCAGCCATCAGCTGAATGTTTCCTGCTATTTATGCTGCCGGACACTCTAACTAAACCCCAGGGTATGGTCGCCTTGCACATCCTGGTAGCAGCAAACCTATCAATCGCAATAAGATGCAAGTCGACCATGGCACCACAGAGGGAGGAGGTGCTCCAACAGGTTACAATTAACGGTATTTACGAGAAAATAGCATATATGAGTTCCAACAGAGGCCGAGGTATAAAAAAGGTTGCACAGTTTACTGCAATCACAGACGCAGGTGGGGGATATGGAGGGCTTAGAAGTCAGGTAACAGGCTTTACAGTAAACACCCCTGAAGAGACTAGCTGGCACTAGCCGCACACGCAGTCACTGAACAGGCCCGGTTTTCCTCACATGGTACCGAGTAGTAGCCTGGGTACTGGGTAACACCCTCTGTCCCCCCCAGCCCCACCCAAATAATTAGCACACATGGAAAGCTTTCAACTTTCTACAACACTAATCTTTCTTTTTCCTACTTTCTTCCTGTTCTCTAACTTTGCTACCTCTATCCATGCGCTGTAATGGAATGTTATTAATGCGGCGGTACTTGGTTTTCAAATACTATAATAATGTTGAAGGCTATGAGCTAGTGACGGGGCTTGTCCGTCATTCTATATTATAATGCTTAACAGTACATCATGCTTTCATTGTCATTGTACGGTTACCTATACTTTGTGATTACTTCTGATTATTAGACTGCAAAAATAATAATAAACTCTCAATAAAACATGCAAATCATTCATTAAAGTTATCTTAAAACTCCTTGAACCTTTGTAGCAGACGTTACCAACTGTCTGACATGTGGAAGGACTTTTTCCAACCAGGGACCATTTATCCATAAAAGTGATGACACTTCTTTTCACCTGTAACTAAAAACAAAGATGTAAAACCAAATAAAAAGTCACAAATAACAAAGAATGCATTGCTTGTGCAAGAAATGGGGAGCGAACACAGTAATGTTTGCAGGATTCCTGCTAGAGGGATACAAACTATGCAGCTAACATTAGGTAATCTGAACAGATTGTTTGTGGTTTTCTATTAACTCTTAAATCTGGTGCAGAAATAGTAGGGGAGATAAATAATCAGGTTATTACACAGTGTCCAATGATTAGCAGTTCTCCTTAAAGTTTTTTGAAGACTGATGAAACTGTGAATATGTCAATGAACAATCTATAAAAATACGTATTCTCTGACTGTAATAATGTATAATAAGGCTTTGGGTTTAAAAAAGAATTCTGCAGCGATGTTTGGAAACATGAGCCTAATTACAGAATACTGCAAACTGTGACATTTAGAAAACAATTGCAATTCTATGACATTTATATTTACATCACAGTTTATTATACATTTCAGTTAACTTGTCATAAATGTGCGCCTGTGACACAATAATAAATAGCACATTCTGTAAAATTCTGGAGTGTCCCCAGTATGCCCCCAGATAATGAAGTAAATCTCTCCCCATCTATTCTATCTGGAACATTGGCTGCGCTGTTTCTAAATGAAGGATTCAGCTCAATATATCATCTTTCTATGACCTGTGCAGACAGACACTGCACTAGACAGCAGACTGGTTCCACGAGAAGAGGAGGAACATTACTGAAGCATTCTGCAAGGTAACATTATATATATTAACTCACATAGTGGAGAATTCATTAAAACCTGGCGACTTCCCAGAGTAATTCTGCATTTGCCCATACAGTGCCTGTTCCTATAAACAATAGGATTTCTTTTTTATAATTTCCACATAAATTATTCAATTTGGATCTGGATAGGACCCTAATGAATAGTGACTGGGCATGTGGTACTTAATAAAGCCTGGCTTTGAATTGTTTGTGGACTGACAGCACAACACAACAGAATGCAACGTACAAGCGAATGATGAAGAGGTAAAAATCATTTTGGGCTAAGCACTTCAAAGATTCTGAGACCTCATCTGAAATGAAAAGCAAATGTGTTTCTGTGCTTTTCAAATACCTCAAATGTTTTAGCAGGTGCAAGCAATGAACCCTCACATGCAGACCGCACTTTAGGGTCTGTGAGTTGCCCTCAGCTGAATTATGGGAAAACCAAAACTGGTTTAACCCTGTGCACGCCAGGAGAGGGAGCAACACATTCTATCCCCAGCTCACCTGGCTATTTATTTAATTTACACATTCTAGGAATTCATGTCTATTAACAAAAGGGGATCCAACGTCTCCTTTAATGAAGAGTGACACATAATAACAAACAAGATTTCAGACAGCAATGATTTAATGCAATCCCACTATAAATTTTTAAATGAATGGCATTTCTTAAAGGAGATCTGAGGTCATTCTACCCTGGAAGGCGCAGAATGCAAAATTATACAAAATAACTTTTTCTTTTTTAATTAAAATCATGGAAAATGACTCAGTTGCAGGAAATCAAATCCCAGGCTCACACCTCTTTGTTTGGAGGCAAGTTACACGTGGCGTGGGTCATTCAATAAATCCAGGAATTTGGGGATTTTTGCCTACCTAGGACTAACATTCACTTACCTCCTATAACCCCATATTGTGTGACTCCCTACTCTGGTGTAGCGCATGCACAGAGTGTGTCTGAATGTTCTCACATGGACATAACGTTGTGACTCCATATTGGGGGTTTGTCAGTGTGTGACTCTCTACTCCGGTGTAGCGCATGCACAGAGTGTGTCTGAATGTCTCACATGGACATAACGTTGTGACTCCATATTGGGGGTTTGTCAGTGTGTGACTCTCTACTCCGGTGTAGCGCATGCACAGAGTGTGTCTGAATGTCTCACATGGACATAACGTTGTGACTCCATATTGGGGGTTTGTCAGTGTGTGACTCTCTACTCCGGTGTAGCGCATGCACAGAGTGTGTCTGAATGTCTCACATGGACATAACGTTGTGACTCCATATTGGGGGTTTGTCAGTGTGTGACTCTCTACTCCGGTGTAGCGCATGCACAGAGTGTGTCTGAATGTCTCACATGGACATAACGTTGTGACTCCATATTGGGGGTTTGTCAGTGTGTGACTCTCTACTCCGGTGTAGCGCATGCACAGAGTGTGTCTGAATGTCTCACATGGACATAACGTTGTGACTCCATATTGGGGGTTTGTCAGTGTGTGACTCTCTACTCCGGTGTAGCGCATGCACAGAGTGTGTCTGAATGTCTCACATGGACATAGCGTTGTGACTCCATATTGGGGGTTTGTCAGTGTGTGACTCCCTACTCTGGTGTAGCGCATGCACAGAGTGTCTCTGAATGTTCTCACATGGACATAACATCGTGACTCCATAATGGGGGTTTGTCAGTGTGTGACTCCCTACTCCGGTTTAGCACATGCACAGAGTGTGTCTGAATGTTCTCACATGGACACAATGTCGTGACTCCATATTGGGGGTTTGTCAGTGTGTGACTCCCTACTCCGGTGTAGCGCATGCACAGAGTGTGTCTGAATGTTCTCACATGGACATAACATCGTGACTCCATGTTGGGGGTTTGTCAGTGTGTGACTCTCTACTCCGGTGTAGCGCATTCACAGAGTGTGTCTGAATGTTCTTACATGGACCCAAAGTCGTGACTCCTTATTATGTGTTTGTCAGTGTGTGACTCCCTACTCCGGTGTAGTGCATGCACAGAGTGTGTCTGAATGTTCTCACATGGACATAACATCATGACTCCATATTGGGGGTTTGTCAGTGTGTGACTCTCTACTCCGGTGTAGCGCATGCACAGAGTGTGTCTGAATGTTCTCACATGGACATAACGTTGTGACTCCATATTGGGGGTTTGTCAGTGTGTGACTCCCTACTCCGGTGTAGCGCATGCACAGAGTGTGTCTGAATGTTCTCACATGGACCCAACGTTGTGACTCCATATTGGGGGTTTGTCAGTGTGTGACTCTCTACTCCGGTGTAGCGCATGCACAGAGTGTGTCTGAATGTTCTCACATGGACATAACGTTGTGACTCCATATTGGGGGTTTGTCAGTGTGTGACTCCCTACTCCGGTGTAGCGCATGCACAGAGTGTGTCTGAATGTTCTCACATGGACACAACGTCGTGACTCCATATTGGGGGTTTGTCAGTGTGTGACTCCCTATTCCGGTGTAGCGCATGCACAGAGTGTCTCTGAATGTTCTCACATGGACACAACGTCGTGACTCCATATTGGGGGTTTGTCAGTGTGTGACTCCCTACTCCGGTTTAGCACAAGCACAGAGTGTCTCTGAATGTTCTCACATGGACATAACGTTGTGACTCCATATTGGGGGTTTGTCAGTGTGTGACTTCCTACTCCGGTGTAGCGCATGCACAGAGTGTGTCTGAATGTTCTCACATGGACACAACGTCGTGACTCCATATTGGGGGTTTGTCAGTGTGTGACTTCCTACTCCGGTGTAGCGCATGCACAGAGTGTGTCTGAATGTTCTCACATGGATACAACGTCGTGACTCCTTATTATGTGTTTGTCAGTGTGTGACTCCCTACTCCGGTGTAGTGCATGCACAGAGTGTGTCTGAATGTTCTCACATGGACATAACATCGTGACTCCATATTGGGGGTTTGTCAGTGTGTGACTCCCTACTCCGGTGTAGCACATGCACAGAGTGTCTCTGAATGTTCTCACATGGACATAACGTTGTGACTCCATATTGGGGGTTTGTCAGTGTGTGACTTCCTACTCCGGTGTAGCGCATGCACAGAGTGTCTCCGAATGTTCTCACATGGACACAACGTTGTGACTCCATATTGGGGGTTTGTCAGTGTGTGACTTCCTACTCCGGTGTAGCGCATGCACAGAGTGTCTCTGAATGTTCTCACATGGACACAACGTCGTGACTCCATATTGGGGGTTTGTCAGTGTGTGACTTCCTACTCCGGTGTAGCACATGCACAGAGTGTCTCTGAATGTTCTCACATGGACATAACGTTGTGACTCCATATTGGGGGTTTGTCAGTGTGTGACTTCCTACTCCGGTGTAGCGCATGCACAGAGTGTCTCCGAATGTTCTCACATGGACACAACGTTGTGACTCCATATTGGGGGTTTGTCAGTGTGTGACTTCCTACTCCGGTGTAGCGCATGCACAGAGTGTCTCTGAATGTTCTCACATGGACATAACGTTGTGACTCCATATTGGGGGTTTGTCAGTGTGTGACTTCCTACTCCGGTGTAGCGCATGCACAGAGTGTCTCTGAATGTTCTCACATGGACACAACGTCGTGACTCCATATTGGGGGTTTGTCAGTGTGTGACTTCCTACTCCGGTGTAGTGCATGCACAGAGTGTGTCTGAATGTTCTCACATGGATACAACGTCGTGACTCCATATTGCTCAGATTAAGACTATTTCATTGTGCTCTTACTCTGCATTGACTGTGGAAAATTTTATGAAAAAAACCCAGAAACAAACGACAGCCCAGAAGGACATGGAAATGAACTTGTAACTGTTGTGCTAAATCCAGGACTGTTGGTAGTTATATATTTACTGATCTTCCCACGTTAAACTTGAGGAAAACCAAGTCACACTTCCTTTTTTTGATGATCACTCGCCTTCACCCTCAAATCTTTGAAAGCCTTGGCATTGAAGAGGTTAATGTAAATTTGGATTGCTCCGACTGAGCACTCAGCTCCCAGACTAAAAACCTCAGCTCCACGGATGGACTTTACAAGATGCCACTTTAATAAATGATCCACTTTGTAATACAATTCCCAGGGGTATTTTATAGCAGGAAGGGGGGGGGGGGAATCCCAGCATTCCGGGACTTATTAACCTCTTGTATGCCAGGACCATTCTGATGTACGGTCCTTTACCCAGTGCTGCTACATGAAAGATCAAACACGTACTGTCAGCCTTTGCTATTAGCGAGATTTCTAGTAGTCATATCTAATATCTCAGAGCCGGGGAAAACATCTGGCCCTGAATATTCAGCTGGTGAGAGGGTAGAATACAGCAGCGGTGCAGGTCATGGGGTGAGAAACCTGGAAAAAAATCAGAGGAACTAAAATCCAAACAAAAAGACCATCAGAACGAGAAGCCAGAGGCGATTGATCTCTATAATATTGTGATGTATACGGCACCTTTCACACAAACTTCAGAAAGAACTCGATTTTCAATAAAAAAGTTTTCTGCATTTTTACTGAACTCCTGTGAGGACCGAGAGAGAAAGTTAAATGGACTTTGGCATTCCACAGCCAAAAACTTGGTTTATCTAATTCGACTTTTTGGATTTGGGTTCGATCCATGTGATGTATCAGTTCAGACATATTTAGTCCACACGGTTGTTTAACGATTCAGATTAATCAAAATGCTGCTAAAATAACTGGCCAATCAGTTTACTGCAAAACAGATACATAATATACATTTTAATAATATTTATCTTTTACAGAACATTGATTGGATCATTTTCTCTCCAGTTGGTTCACACATCAAGTGACAAAAAGTTACCAATAGAGTAAAAGAGGAGCGGTAAAAAGAAATCTACATTGCGATATTTATAGTTCCATATTTATTACATATATAATATATAAATAGAGATTTATTATTTTACGGGTCCTCCTTTTTTCCCTGTGTCTTCTCACTTGATCCATCGCCCATTTAGTTTGTGTCATGACTACATCCAGGTACCGTTTCTGAGTTCAGGATTTCGGACGGGTCACGGATTCACCAAAACCTGGAAAAATACTCATTTATTTGAAGCTCAATGCACAAGTCTAGCACTTATGATTTGATTTTATTATTTGTATCTTGGATTTATAATAGAAAATGGCTGATTATTCGATAAACTATTTATGGAGAAAGAAAATGCTTTCTAAATTTCAAGCAAAAATAGCCGATTATGTTTCCAATTGGTCTAAAATGTGAAATTGCGTCGTCAGTTCTTCACAATTGCTGTATGTTTGGTGGTTGTATAAAAAGAAAAAACATTTTGTGAAAATGAAAAACAAAGAAAAAATGTTAAAAATTTTTTTTTTTTAAACCAGATCAAACCATAAGTTCTGGAGGACACTAACCCTGCCTGCTCGAGAGAAGCCATATGAAACCCACATGACAGCACGGCCTTTTCCCCCTTTTCATTAGACACTAGTGAACCAGCAGACAATTAGAACAACAATTCATTATCAGATTTTCAAACCAAACAAATGTAGCAATTAATAGATTCATCATGTAACAAAGCACTTTGACCTAGAAACTATAATGTATATACTTTCTCGCCGGAGGAAAATAATTCTTTCTTTCTTCAAAGCAGACGGATTTCAAAGGATATTTATCAATGTTCTCTGCAATAATCTGCATCATATTTAGTTGGCAAAAAGTGCGAAAGATCCAGCTGATTTGTATGAGTTGGTTGTAGAGTCAGCGCTATCCTGTATTGTGGGGGACAGTGAGATGTTACAACATTAAAAAAGAAGGCTCCCCCTGTGCGTTCAACCACCTTGTCCAGGAGTGTGGAATTTAAATAAGTCTTACAAGAAAGGGGCAACATCACGTTTACTGAACAGAACCAGCGCAGTTACATCACGTTTACTGAACAGAACCACCGCGGTCACATGACGTTTACTAAACAGAACCACCGCGGTCACATCATGTTCACTGATTAGAACCACTGCGGTCACATCACGTTTACTGAACAGAACCAGCACAGTCACATAACGTTTACTGAACAGAACCAGCACTGTCCCATCACGTTTACTGAACAGAACCAGCGCAGTGACATAACGTTTACTGAACAGAACCAGCGCAGTCACATAACGTTTACTGAACAGAACCAGTGCACACATATCACGTTTAGGTAACAGAACCAGCACAGGCACATCATGTTTACGTAACAGAACCAGTGCAATCACATCAAGTTTATGTAACAGAACCAGCGCAGGCACATCGCATTTACTGAACAGAACCAGCGCAGTCACATCACGTTTACTGAACAGAACCACCGCGGTCACATGACGTTTACTAAACAGAACCACCGCGGTCACATCATGTTCACTGATTAGAACCACTGCGGTCACATCACGTTTACTGAACAGAACCAGCACAGTCACATAACGTTTACTGAACAGAACCAGCACTGTCCCATCACGTTTACTGAACAGAACCAGCGCAGTGACATAACGTTTACTGAACAGAACCAGCGCAGTCACATAACGTTTACTGAACAGAACCAGTGCACACATATCACGTTTAGGTAACAGAACCAGCACAGGCACATCATGTTTACGTAACAGAACCAGTGCAATCACATCAAGTTTATGTAACAGAACCAGCGCAGGCACATCGCATTTACTGAACAGAACCAGCGCAGTCACATCACGTTTACTGAACAGAACCACCGCGGTCACATGATGTTTACTGCACAGAACCACTGCGGTCACATGACGCTTACTGAACAAAACCAGCACTGTCCCATCACGTTTACTGAACAGAACCAGCGCAGTCACATCACGTTTACTGAACAGAACCAGCGCGGTCACATCACGTTTACTGAACAGAACCAGCGCAGTCACATCACGTTTACTGAACAGAACCAGCGCAGTCACATCGCGTTTACTGAACAGAACCAGGGCAGTCACATCACGGTTACTCAAAAGGAAATTTGTTATTTTAAATGTTCCGTCTTTAACTCTTTAGCTCCCTTACAGCTCAGTCAGAGGGCAATTGAACTCCAGGGGCCGGGCCTTGAATCTGCTTTGAAATGTGTGCAGTTCACTGATTCAAACAGAGCCCATCATTTATAGATGGCAGAGTTCATTAGTCACTGGTAACAGTTTCATTATTAGCATTTTAACATGTCAACCTTTAACTAGAGGGAGGCTTTTAGGGAACAAAACAGGGGCTTTCGGTAATGAGAAAGAATTAATCCTTCTGTGTTCTGGTAATAGCTTTCTATTAGAGAGGACATTTCATGCTAAACGGATCTGATTAAAAGTAACTGTACAGCTAATATTAAAATCAGCCCATACACATTCTACCAACACAAGGAAATAAAGGCTAAAACCAAGCACGGCGATTCTCAACATTAACCCCTCTTACACCAGGCTGGGGGTTTTAAAACTCAATGGAAAAAGGAAATCACACGACTTATTGGATATTATTGTAACAAATTCATGATGAATACCCTCTTCCTATACAGAGATTTCATCTCAGTTGGACCTGGGTCTCGACCTCCCAATTTAAGGGACATAAAGCTCTTTTTATAAAGAATGAAATATTGGGGGCCTTAGCCAGCTCAGGTTTCTGACGGGTTTTCTTTAAGGCTACTCCGTGGCGGTTCTCCAGTGTAACTTGGATGATGGGGAGGACGGGAGAAACGTTTGATCGGACCACTGGGTTTTTTTATCGTATGGGGGCACTTAGTGTTTATATTTGGAACCGATTATAACTATTTTATTGTTTTTTTATCTTTAACTTGTTGATGTTTGTTTTACTTTCTTATCTAACTCCGGCACTCAGTATATTCTTTTCATTTGTTAAAAAACCCAATAAAATATTTATGTGTATGTGTTCCGCAGTTTATAGCATTGGGATATGTACTATGTGTACATGTTATATATTTGATGTGTAAATAAGTGTATATAGAAATAAATGCACCCACACTTATTATATATCATTTTATTCAGGAGAAACAGGGTTTTTATTTCACATCAAATATTTATATATTGAACATATTTTAATATGAATAAAAAGAAAAAAATGTGAAAGAGATTAAGAAATCTTATTTCTTTAGATCTGCATAGCATTTCAACTGTGAATGTTATGATACTGTTTGCTTTTACTACAATAAAATACACATATTTGTATTCAGCGATGTCTCCAAAGTATAACAGTACCCTCCATGTACAGGTTGTATGGTGTTTTGGAAAGTTACAGGGTTACATATAGCAAGTTGCCTTTTTCAGTTTATACACATTGAAATTCGCCAGATTGGTTACGTTGCCTTTGAGACTGTACGGTAGCCCAGGAATGAGAAATACTCCCATCATAGCATCATGGCAAACCAATATATTCAAAATAAGATATGTCCCAGCTTTTTTGAGTAGCCACTTAGTCACAAACACTGGTCAAAGTTAGCGTTCAGATCTAAAAAAGACTGGATCTGGACTGGACCCCTTTGCAATACCTTGGGTTGTCTTATTTTGCAAATCGTATGCCATCATGGGGGAATTCTCATTCCCGGGCTACCATATGATCTCAAAGGCAACATGACCAAATTAACCAATGTGAAAAAACTGAAACGGGCAAGCCTTATATTAGACCCTGTATGATATTGTCAGTAAAAGTTCTGTTTGTGTATGAAAAATGCAAAAAAACAAAACCCTGCACTTTCACTGAGAATATCATTGTTGTAATACATTTTACTGTTTTGAAACACTAATATTTGTGTTCAGCGAAGTCTCCCGAGTAAAACAGTACCCTCCATGTACAGGTTTTAGGGTGTCTTGGAAAGTTACAGGGTTAAATACAGTGCTAGCAAATTAAATTCTCTGGACTTTCTGCCTGGGTTATCAGACAGGTCCCTCAAATTGTAATTAATAAAATGACTTAATTATTTAAAAATATTACATAGATATAAACGTAGAATTTAAATATATACATATATATATATATATATAAATTATTTTTATTGGTATATATATATATAATGAAACCAAGAGGGCTGCACTCACCTGAACATGCATACCTTATAGGGTGTTGCTGGGGCCAAAATATACAACATACAAAATACACAATCCAGCGCACTCGCTTATTCACTGAACAATGATTTCAAATCTCACAGATTGTAATAGATTTATTTAAAAACACCTCACCTAGGCAAAAAGTTATGGGGGTTTAGTTACATTATATAATCATATATTGCATAAGCCTGCCACAACGTCAATGTACCCTATTCTTGGCAGGTCCTACTCTAGCAGCCTAATGTCTGCCCTTATGAGATTAATCCACTTACTTGGGAACTACTTCCTGGGACTCTCTGCAAGTCAAGGCTAAATGTTGTTTGGATGTTGTATATTTTGGCCCCAGCAGCACCCTTTAATATAAGCATGTTTAGGTGAGTGCAGCCCTCTTGGTTTCATTTATATATTTGGGAGTCCAGGCCAACTCCTTGGTTTTGCACCCTCCCTATCATAGGTGCCTCATTCCATGATCCTATTTAGCCTTGACCAATAAGTTCTCTCCCATTTGGTTTTGTACAGATTGACAATATTTTTCTGTTGAATAGATTGCACAATATTTCTGTTAATACTTACACTGATCATCCACAACATCAAAACCACCAGCCTAATATCATGTAGGACCCCTTGTGCTGACAAATATGTCTGATACATCAAGGCATGGACTGCAAAAGATTTCTGAACGTGTCCTTTGGTATCTGGCACCCAGACATTAGCAGCAGATCCTTTAAGTCCTGCAAGTTGCGAGGTGGGGCCTCTATGGATCAAATTTGCTGTTCCAGCACATCCAACGGATGATCCATCGGACTGAGATCTGGGGAATTTGGAGGCCACGTGGCCTAAAACCATTCCTGACAATGTTTGCCATGTGACAGGGTGTGTTTCCTACTGAAAGAGGTCACTGCCATCAGGGAGCACCATTGCCATGAAGGGGTGTACGTGGTCTGCAATAATCTCTAGGCAGGTGGTACGTGTCAAAGTAACATCCACATGAATGCCAGGACCCAAGGTTTCCCAGCAGAACATGGCATCCGCCAACCTGCCTTATTTCCATAGTGCATCCAGCTGCCATTTCTTCCCCAGGTAAACGATGCACACGCACCCGGCCATCCATCTGATCCAAAAGGAAACCCCCTTCCATTGCTCCATGTTTCAGTTCTTACACTCACATTGAAGGCGTTGGTATACCAGGGTCATCACGGGCACTCTGACGGGTCTGCAGCCACGCAGCCCCATACTCAGCAACCTGTGATGCACTGTGTGTTCTGACAGCTTCTGTCATGGCCAGCATTACGTTTTTAATTTCACACAAAAATACTCTGCAAACCGTAGTGAACAAATTAGCCCTCAGCTGGCTGTTTGACTTGTAGGGACTTAATGTTTGCAGGATTTCTTGGTCGTATTCAGCAGAACGTCCCAGCGGTGAGTTCAAATTTATTAATAATAAGAAAAAAATCAGGCAAATTAAATTCTGCTGCTGCAGAAAGAGAAAAGGTTTCAGTAATAAGGAACCTTATTTATATATCATGTTTTCCACATTGTACATCGCCGTGGTCTATGTTGGTGCGTTACAAACAAATTATCGTGTATTCAGAATTATCTGCACCCTCCCGTTTTGTTAAGACTTGTGTCATAATGTCTAAGTAGCTAATAGATTATTAGTAAGTACATCTGGGATTTATTAAGCACAAGGACCAATTAATAGCACATTCTTGTACCAGGAGGCATTTAAAAGGTTAGCGAGATGTGTGGATTCTGTTTGTTAGTTCACGTTTTATTTATGCACGATATTTAAAGTCTCATTGTCGTTTTTCAGTTATAGTGTGTTTCTGCTATGAACTTTACACAAGTAATAGAGATTAGCTACACAATGAAATAATTACAGCTTGATAAAGGTCAAACAAATAGACGGCAGAGGACAATGTAATTATTGTGAGTACAGGTGTGTTTTCAGAAGCTCGGAGGTATTTGCAAATTGAGCTACAAAACTGCTATCAATCCTTAAGTGGAAAAGAGGAAATTAACTAGATCAGTGAAAAAACGAGTGTGGAACCAACAGATGTAACCTGTACATCATTCTGCACTCATTCCGCCTCACTTGTATTTCTCATATATCATAAGGAAAAATATCTGCGTTAGGAAGACAAATCTGTATGGTGTTCAGTCCATCGTTCAATACATGTTGTCCCCCACTCCCTCCCAAAGTATGTATTTAATAATTTAATTATCTTTTTCCAGTGACGAGCCATCCGCTGCGCAGTTTAACTCTCTGCCTCCACCGACGTGATTGAGGACTCGAGGAGGAGAATTGGGGACCTGATATGTGGCGAACGCAATGTGCGCATTCTAGGTTCCCCATAGGAAAGTATTGCATCCAGTGCTCCCCTACGGGCTCCTGCCTCATGTGACCGAGTGTTACTGTTAGAGAGACATTGACATTATAGTAAATTCCACCTGTAGCTTGTATAAGTGGGTCCCTTTAATTATGTTATTGTAGTATCCAGACTCAATATGGCTCCATGCCCCAAGAGCCCAACTATACCTTTTATTATTATTATTATTATTTTATCAGCAAGCCTATACAGAGTGTGAGTTTTCATTATTAGTAGTATTTAGATAGCTATAACATATTACGCATCGCTTTCAATTCTGGAAAGGGAACATTTGACAAGACAAGAGGTGAAGAAAACCCTGTGCAAAAACTCTATAAGGATTTGAGGTAGGTAGGTGGATTTATTTCGTCAGGTATCTGGCCCAGGGACACTTACTGGTGAGGGGTTTGATGTCAGCCGTTATCGCAGTTCTACATGATGTTTATTTCCCCGTATATTATCAAACGGCTTCTGCGTTACTGTTCATAACTGTAGTTAGCCTGGCGTTCTCATTAATGAATAATTAATCTTCTCTTACATCATTATTTTGTGTTTGTGCTAAAGAAAAATAAATGCTAATTATCTCACATTAGCGTGTTTTCCAAAGAAAATTACACCTGTTCTTTCACCCATTACGGGTTCATTCTCACCCCACACAAAAGACAATTAAAATGATAATTAACAATTTAAAACACATCATTATTGCTTGTGAGTAAATTTGAAGGAGAGGCTGTGCGTGTTGTATTGTTATACATAAAGTTACAAAGTTGGAATGATGGGTATCGACTGCTAGCATGCAGCAAATAGCAGAACGAATGAATCTCTGTCTGTTCGTCTCCCTTTGGCTTCTCAATGTTCTAATTTAGAACATTCACACGTAGATACAAACACACAGATATTGGAAATCTGTAAAAAGCTAAGAGTACGGGCAATTCAGTAAATTGTGCATTGTCGGGAATCTGAGAATTTAAAGGAAATTTGAAAATTGAGTGCAAAATAAAACTGATTTGGAGAATGTTGTCCAATTTGACTTTTTTGGTAAATGTAAAATTCACTTTTAATTCCAGACAGTTCACACATGAAAGGCCACTAACACTGAGAGATATAACTAAGTGTTCCACGGGTGCATTTGATTTAGTCGCTGGTACCAAGGTTACATCATTTGGCTGTATCCGCTTAGCTCCCAGCATTTCTCAGTGGTCAGCCAGCTGATGAAACACTGTGTAATTAGACTCATGAATCACACACGGACCTTTCACTCGGCCAGACTTCTAACTGCTAATCAGCCACGTCAGAGGCTCCTTTCCATTTAGCTCCGGCAGCTCACTGACAAATGGACACAGAGTGACATGGTCACCTGAGCCCTGTGTGCGCCCCTAGGCAATCGCTGAGTTACTCTGTACAGAAAAAAAAACTCTGTGAAAGCTTCATTTAACTTTCTAATCAGCTCTTTAATATTCTTCATCAAAGTCCCCTAATGTTTAATGATGTATAAAATAAAACACTGTCATCACAAGGCCTCCAATCTTTAAAGGACCACTATAGTGCCAGGAAAACATACTGGTTTTCCTGGCACTATAGTGCCCTGAGGGTGCCCCCACCCTCAGGGTCCCCCTCCCGCCGGGCTCAATGAGACGGCCACTAGAGGCTGGATTAACCCTAATGTAAACATAGCAGTTTCTCTGAAACTGCTATGTTTATAGAAAAAAGGGTTAATCCTAGCTGGACATGGCACCTAGACCACTTCATTAAGCTGAAGTGGTCTGGGTACCTATAGTGGTCCTTTAATTCATAAAATAATGTAATATTGCATTGGGATGAAACCTGTCCTGCTCTCTTAACACAGAAACCATTGTCAGCACTGACAGTCAGCAGAATTGCAAGCGTGAGGACACTGGCAGTGAAAGGGTTACACCGTGACCTTGTTTTAGTTTATATTATTGCTTTTTATTGACTTTATGCAGCCAGTGATATTTACTAATCGTACAGTTTAAACACAGTGTATTAAACGCGTAGCATTGGAAGAGACTGCTAGCCTGGATGAAACCCAGCTCTGTGCATGCGCTCCTTGTATTGATTCATATAATTTAATATGATAGTGATATCACTATAGAGACACCGGGACAGGTTTATTCAATAAAGTGGGAATTGCCTAGAAATGAAAATGTATGCAGAGCGAATATCAATCTTTTGGCTAAAGTCAGGGCCGGACTGGCCCACCAGGATACTGGGAAATCTCTCCTGGGCCAATGCACCTGGGGGCTGTGCAGTGCTCTGATTCTTCCTCCTTGTCCGAGGGAAGACACAGAGAGGGAGCCCTCAGGTAACATCGCCTCCGCTAGGTGGCCAGTCCCGTTGGCATGCTCCAACAAACATTCGTATGTTTGTGATGTTTAAAGAAATAGTTTGGAAAACCTAAGGGTTTATTCACTAAACATTAAATTGTGTGTAACTGACTAGAGAATTGCAACATTTTGGGCAGAATAGCTATGATGGCAAAAAGCAAAGTTTAATAATCATCTATATTAGTTATTTTACCTTAATTTTAGAACTAAAAATGTCTAGTCCACTTTTTCACCTTATTTTACCACTATGTCATAATTTTATCTCACAATGTTAATTTATGCGTACACGCTTAGTTAAATTATTGCGACAATCTTACATAAAATATTAGTAATCCTACATTTCATTATGAAAACTGTTAAAAAGTCTGTTAAACAATTTATTTTATTTTTTTTTACAATATATTAACATAATATTTGGGGAAATAATTATTAATAGCATATATCTTTTATACAGTAATTAGCATTTTTTCTCTCGTGACATCTTTCACATGTGTCTTACGAATCGAGCTGATAAAAACACGCAGTTTAATTGTGTGATTTAACCGCCATCCTTGTAGCCAATATCCCCCCCCCCCTTTTGATACACTTGTCAAATCTCATAGCAAAATCACACAATTTTATTGCAGATTTTTTTTTTCACAGTTTTAATATTGTAAATATTGTGAAAAACAGGCTAATTAGAGCCTCGGATTCTCAATGAAGTGATTTAAAAACAGTCCACTGTTCCATCACCTTGTGCTAAATAGAAACATTGACTGATATTTAGAGGGAATACACTGGAAACCGTAATGAAATGAGTGCTAGGTTTTAAAATTTACTTTGAATTTAGGTCTGTGTTTAGTGCACCTTTCAAATCCACTATCTAGAATTCTATAAAGACACAAAATTGTTCTTTATTTATAACCTCAATACTTGCTTTTTAAAGTGACCCTTTTTTTAAAGTGAACAACATCTCAATTCATTGAGTTAAAGCAAAACTGTCACCAATTTGTTTTTAAAGAATAAAATAAAATAATTCTTATACTGTTTGTTGTTTTTGTTTAATTAAAAAAATAAAAAAATATATATATATAAAGTACAGGGAGCTCCGTTACACGAATACTATGCTCCTGTTCCCCATCCCCTTTCATTCATTCTATTCTTCCATTATCTCTCTCTTACATTAAGATTACAATTACGTACAAATCCCACCATCTCTATTTATACTCATATATTTTCTCTCACATCATTACATGGGCCCAAAAAGTAGCGATTGTTAACACCCCTCTCTTATTTGATGTAACACGGCTCTGTCAAGTCATGTTTCCCGTGTTCTCTATGTTTATACACTGTATCTGTCTTTGTGTAGGTACCTGGGATGAAATGTCTTCTTGCTTGTCAATAAAATATTTTTTTGCACAAAAAAGCAAATTATTTAAACATGTACATTTATACACACACAGTACATGTAAACATATGTTATTAAAATTGTGATATTTTTGTGTTCTTCAAACTCTATTTAATTGGAATGATGTCCATGGCACCATCCCCCAAAATGCTCGTTAGTGATTTGAAGTGTTAACTCACTCCCAACGTGAGGCAACAAGGCTTCGAGTCAGGAAAAAAAACCCTTTTCCATTTAATTATCTAAACAAGGAAAAAGCTGGAGTTTGGCCTTTTAGGATTAATAAACGTGAACAATCATGTATTAAAAGTGAACGGTATATGTTACGTAGGAGGTTTAATTGGCTGAGTAGTTAATTTCACATTTATTGAAGTTCTTTAGAGAAATTAATGATGAGGCTCGTCTAGCAATATGTGTAAATGGAAAAGAAAGAGAAAAGTTTCGCCTCAGGGCCGTTTCTTATTTTTCTTGCCCAAGAACAAGCACTTGGTGAAAGTCCTGTAATAATTCTAATTGACAGTAATCGATTAAGGATTCTGAGGCCAAAATCAAGGCCGTGGTCATTACAAATTCTTCAGATCCTTGTAAGAAAGATTTTATCTAATTAGCGGAGCTCTGGAATGAATCTGAGTTCACGAGTCGAACTTGTTGGGTAAAATGGGCATTTTCAGTTATCAGTCAGACTGTTTGTTGTCCTTTTTGTTATTTTGTCGGCTTTGTTCGTGTCTGGGTTCTTCTTATTTGTTCTGATATCTTTCTCTTGTAATATTGATCCATGTCTGCACACACAGGGTTTAACGTCACTGCTTTATTGATTAGCAAAATACAAAATATTTCTTTATTTAGAGAAGAAAAGCATCACGTGTAATAAAACTGACAAAGTGAATGTTTTTTGTGCTTCATACAGGGAGGTTACATATAAAGAGCTATCCAGGGGTAAAGTTCTTACAGACGAGCAATCAGAAAGGGCATTCTATTTGGTTTCCATGGTAACTGAGATTGTATAAGGTTTTTAGTCAATGTAAGGGGAATTTTTAGAATGTCAATGTACATTCTGCGATATCTCCAAATCACGCACCATGCCACCAATCTGTGGGCAGACAGGCTCAATGACAAATAGCAGTCAAACTGTCAATATCTGGAAATTCAACGCTAATGAAAATGTAAAATTCACTATGAATTCACTTTAAACCGAAACTTAACAGGGTTATTTACTAAAGCCAGTGAGTGTAAAATTTAAGGACAAAATAGCTGAATTCGAATTTGATATTTACTTTGAATCCACTGTAAATATTCCAAAATTCTCCCTTTAGTGAGTAGCCCTGGTAGATGGGGCATTTAGTCCCTAACCCTCTGCGTTGCCGCAGCCAGCCTTGGTTGGCTTATTTCACACATTGACTGATAGAGGCCTCAATTAAATACGTTAGAATAAGCATTAGAAATTATTCCAATTTGTTATAAAATAATTTCCAATGATTGATCTACAGAAATCACTAAGAATGTCTTTGGGAATTTTTGAATAAAATCATTTGAAAAGTTTGGAATACTTTGTGATTCTGATTTAAAAGAATTACACGGAGACCGTGGTCTGCAAAAAGTATTTCATTGAGTGAAATGCCACATCCTCTATTAATAAATTCCTTCCACACTATTAAAGAACAGTTTAATATGAATAGTTTACAGTCACACAGACATCGCGCTCTTTTATCACGCACCAAAAATTCAAACACCATGTTAAATAATTATTTTTGAGCATTTCAGCATGTTTAATGTTTTATTCTCACATTTCTTTGGCTACGTTTACAAAATCCAGCATATCAAATCCATGTTAAAGTAATGCTCAAACACAAAAATGTAAAATTCAACATTGTGTACAATTGTTCTAATCAGGTCTTGAAAATAATGGCAAAATAACGCGTGTTGGAGTAAAACGAGTAGCTGGAGAGGGAAGTTTTCGTAAAGGTACACTCGGTACTTTGCGATTCATGTCCTTCAGATACCAGGAAGTAAGAGATTAATATGAGTTCTTTGGAACCGGTTATTCCGGCCCAAACACTATAGTATTATTCCTATTTTCTTCACATGTTGCAGAGCTCCAATCGTATCAATCTTCTCTGCACCCACTCCACAGAAATTGACAATGTACATTTCCAGATGTTCTGAAGATGCTACATCAAAGAACGTTGGACTTGAGGTGAGCCAGCTGCTCCGGCAGACACCTGGAATGGACCTTAGAATGTATCAAGCAGATTGATCACTTCCTTTAGACTGTAAGCTCATGTGAGCAAGTTGAACCTTTCTCTTTGTTACATAATTTTTGCAGTTTTCTAAATGTCTCCTATTAGATGCAAATTGGACCTACTTCTCGAACAGCAGGAAGGAGTATTACAGTGAGAAAGACGGATAGATCCAGATACATAAATAGAAAAATATTAGGACGAAGAGGTGGGAGGACAAGTGGATGAAGAGACAGATGGATAGTATGGAGATAGTGCTGTAGAACGTACGAAACTTACACAATCAAGGATTAGGGAAAACATACACGTAAAGCTAGCTATTTGAATACAGAAAAACCTCTAAAAATAAACGTCAAGCAATGATAGAGAATGAAACAGACACATTAATCGACTTTGAAAGACAATTAATGTACCGGTTTAATCACAGTAGGCCTGGTGACTGCTGGGACTCGTTTGGAGCATACTCTGGCCACAAAACTTAACCATATCGCTCAGTATTCCGCCTGAGCAGTGTTTATAGGTGTCTTTGGTCAGTGGATTGCTTCACACACTGTAAGAGGATAGTTAATATGTGAGTATATGTATATATGGTACATAACCGCACCATTTAATAGAAAATTAAACGCATATTCTTAATGGTTTGATTATTTATGCAGCTGTTTTCTTGTACATTTTAGACATGCATTTCATATATTTTTTTGAAGGAAAATTAAAAAGCAAATCTCACGTCTTTGATTAAAGTTCAGGAATCCTGAACGTTAAAAAATAAAACATATATTAAAACAAAGATATTATAAAATGTTGCCTTTATTTGTGCCAATATAGGTCTCGATTTTAATCTACAGAAATCACAATTCAAGTCTACGGGAATGTTTGTAGATAAGTTGAAACATTTTTCTAACAGATTAGAATCATTTGGACAGTTTATGAAATCGAGACTTTAGTCGACGTTTTACACAGATTTCATCTTATAGGGAAAAATACAGGACAAATCATGGTATTTTCACTATTAAAGACATGATAAGTGGATGTGGGAATTTTCCCGAAATTTAGGAATCACAAATTTTTATTTTATAATATATTAAAATACCGTAATTTATTTAACAATCTTCCTTTATCTTTGGTCTAAGTCTGCCACCAGTGCTTGGAATAAAAGTTAGTAGTAAAGGGGGTTTAAAAAAATAAATCCTTATAGTTTACATAAAATAAAATAGATCAGAAAAGATTCTGGACTTGGCGATTTTAGTAAATCCCAGAATATCTCATTTGACAGCCTAATATCTGGAGAAATCATGTTCCCAGATATGTGTAGACTAAGCTGTGCCTTACCAAGGTCACACATTTCCTGTCATTTTACTGCTTTTACAATTGACTATACTTGAATCCAGAAAAGTGTGGCTTCCAACACCACACGCCCCTACAACAGAAAGCCAGAATAGCATTTATGGTCCATAGGACTAATGCCCTTTATATTAAAGTTGGCTCCCTCATTCTTCACTTAGCATTACTCAGCCAGAAGCATAATGTGGTTTTCAGAATTCTTTAAAGAGCCCTGCTCACTAAAATTTTATTTAGTTTCAAGTCAGCTTCCATGGTGACCAACACGAAAACTATTTACTAACAGCTGAGTATAAAATTGCCTACAATGGAACGACTTGCCCCAAGTAAGCTTCGATGATGATCAGTAGATAAATCACAAGCAACAAGCATGTCAAAAGTAAGTTAATTCCTGAAGTTATTACATTACATTAGTATGGGCCAATCAAATAAACACAGTTTAAATTCCATGCCAACTCCTCCCCTCACTTCTTTTAATTTATCAAAGCTAAACATAGGTAGGCACTATATCAGGCTCAGAAAACGTTAAATTATTAATGCAATAGAATGGAACGTACAGGGTATTTATATATTGTATGGGGTACATCCAGGAAAGCATGTGTTATCATTTAACTGAGATAATCAGGGCACAAAAAGTTAATTAAATTATTTAAATAAACTGATAGTTATTATTATTATTGTTATTGGTATTATTATTTTTCATACGCCAGCAAATTTTGCAGCGCTGTACAATTGCAACAAGACGAGTTGGACACACAGGAACAGATGGTGTTAGAGCCCCGCCAAATGAGCTGATATGAAAATTACTATCTATAGGATCGTCTTGCAAAAACCTTCCCCACATACTCCAATGGGAGCAAGTGGGGTGGTCCAAACTGAAAAGGATGACAGAAACACACACCACGTTAATACCAGTACATTGGCATCTAGAGGGCGCATTAACCACGACAGAGAAGAATCCATTCCTGGACGAGATTTAATCAGCTCCAACCTAGTTCAGTGTACGTCAGGGCAATTTCAAATAGGAATTCAGATTAATTCACACTCTTGTATTCTATTACAGTAAATAATAAATATTGCAAATGCCAGTCTATTTGAACCTTCTAAATTATCCCAAATGATGTTTGGCTAAGTTAAAGCTGCTTAAAATGTATCCATAGAAACATAGAATGTGACGGCAGATAAGAACCATTTGGCCCATCTAGTCTGCCCAATTTTCTAAATACTTTCATTAGTCCCTAGCCTTATCTTATAGTTAGGATAGCCTTATGCCTATCCCACGCATGCTTAAACTCCTTTACTGTGTTAACCTCTACCACTTCAGCTGGAAGGCTATTCCATGCATCCACTACCCTCTCAGTAAAGTAATACTTCCTGATATTATTTTTAAACCTTTGTCCCTCTAATTTAAGACTATGTCCTCTTGTTGTGATAGTTTTTCTTCTTTTAAATATACTCTCTTCCTTTACTGTGTTGATTCCCTTTATATATTTAAATGTTTCTATCATATCCCCCCTGTCTCGTCTTTCCTCCAAGCTATACATGTTAAGATCCTTTAACCTTTCCTGGTAAGATTTATCCTGCAATCCATGAACCAGTTTAGTACCCCTTCTGAACCCTCTCTAAGGTATCAATATCCTTCTGAAGATACAGTCTCCAGTACTGTGTACAATACTCCAAGTGAGGTCTCACCAGTGTTCTGTACAATGGCATGAGCACTTCCCTCTTTCTACTGCTAATACCTCTCCCTATACAACCAAGCATTCTGCTAGCATTTCCTGCTGCTCTATTACATTGTCTGCCTACCTTGAAGTCATCAGAAATAATCACCCCTAAATCCCTTTCCCCAGATGTTGATCAAATATTCTGTACTCTGCCCTTGGGTTTTTACGTCCAAGATGCATTATCTTGCACTTATCCACATTAAATGTCAGTTGCCACAATTCTGACCATTTTTCTAGTTTACCTAAATCATTTGTCATTTGGCTTATCCCTCCTGGAACATCAACCCTGTTACATATCTTAGTATCATCAGCAAAAAGACATACCTTACCATCAAGACCTTCTGCAATATCATTAATACTATCCTTTAGTAAATATCGCTTTCAATTAAGCAGCTTTGCTGAGAGCAGGCAGAAGCCATAATAATTTAGGTTGAATTTCCCTGTACTGGAATTTCTGATCATTTAAATAAACATGTCTCTGGTTTGTTTAATATTGTTACATAATCCAAATCAGCAAAAGGTCCATTCCCTGACTCTGCGCCATCTCTAATATTCTCCATAATCAGAGCCTGCTCTACTGGTCGGTCCCTGACTGTGCCTTCTCTAATATTCTCCATAATCAGAGCCTGCTCTACTGGTCGGTCCCCGACTGCGCCTTCTCTAATATTCTCCATAATCAGAGCCTGCTCTACTGGTCGGTCCCTGACTGTGCCTTCTCTAATATTCTCCATAATCAGAGCCTGCTCTACTGGTCGGTCCCCGACTGTGCCTTCTCTAATATTCCCCATAATCAGAGCCTGCTCTACTGGTCGGTCCCCGGCTGCGCCTTCTCTAATATTCTCCATAATCAGAGCCTGCTATACTGGTCGGTCCCTGACTGCGCCTTCTCTAATATTCTCCATAATCAGAGCCTGCTCTACTGGTCGGTCCCCGACTGCGCCTTCTCTAATATTCTCCATAATCAGAGCCTGCTCTACTGGTCGGTCCCTGACTGCGCCTTCTCTAATATTCCCCATAATCAGAGCCTGCTCTACTGGTCGGTCCCCGACTGTGCCTTCTCTAATATTCTCCATAATCAGAGCCTGCTCTACTGGATGGTCCCTGACTCTGCGCCTTCTCTAATATTCTCCATAATCAGAGCCTGCTCTACTGGTCGGTCCCTGACTGTACCTTCTCTAATATTCTCCATAATCAGAGCCTGCTCTACTGGTTGGTCCCTGACTCTGCGCCTTCTCTAATATTCTCCATAATCAGAGCCTGCTCTACTGGTCGGTCCCTGACTGTACCTTCTCTAATATTCTCCATAATCAGAGCCTGCTCTACTGGATGGTCCCTGACTCTGCGCCTTCTCTAATATTCTCCATAATCAGAGCCTGCTCTACTGGTCGGTCCCCGACTGTGCCTTCTCTAATATTCTCCATAATCAGAGCCTGCTCTACTGGTCGGTCCCCGGCTGCGCCTTCTCTAATATTCTCCATAATCAGAGCCTGCTCTACTGGTCGGTCCCTGACTCTGTGCCTTCTCTAATATTCTCCATAATCAGAGCCTGCTCTACTGGTCGGTCCCCGACTGTGCCTTCTCTAATATTCTCCATAATCAGAGCCTGCTCTACTGGTCGGTCCCCGACTGCGCCTTCTCTAATATTCTCCATAATCAGAGCCTGCTCTACTGGTCGGTCCCTGACTCTGTGCCTTCTCTAATATTCTCCATAATCAGAGCCTGCTCTACTGGTTGGTCCCTGACTCTGCGTCTTCTCTAATATTCTCCATAATCAGAGCTTGCTCTACTGGTCGGTCCCTGACTCTGTGCCTTCTCTAATATTCTCCATAATCAGAGCCTGCTCTACTGGTCGGTCCCTGACTGTGCCTTCTCTAATATTCTCCATAATCAGAGCCTGCTCTACTGGTCGGTCCCCTCGACTGCGCTCTCTAATATTCTCCATAATCAGAGCCTGCTCTACTGGT
>OW240922.1:125802237-125812237 GCA_933207985.1 Pelobates cultripes | reverse complement strand
TAAAACTAAATATAATAAAGTGAACGATTTTCGTGGTAATTTACTAAAGTGTAAATTGTCAGAAATTCCAAATTAATTTCACAGATTAGCCTGGAAATGACAAATTGAAAACACATCTGAATTGGAGAATTGGAAGAATTTACCTATTTTGGCCTCCAATTTCATATTCCATTTATTTTAATTTCCTGAAAATATTCTCTTTGGTGATTAACCCGGTCTCTGTCTGATCTCACGCCAGTCTTTGATTAATGATGAGAGAATTGTTTGTGAAAGAAATGAAACTTTAGGCGGATTTGGTTGCCCAACTGTTTCAAGGGTTCACATAGCAGGTTTGGCTAATGAAAGAAAATGAGAAGTTCTTGTCCAGAGAGTCAGCATAATCTGTGGTCTAGGCCACGTGTATCTACTGTTGTAAACCTGTCATTACTGCCCTACGTTGGTGACCTTGCAGTAACCTTGAAGATCTGCCCTTTCATTGTTAAGAATACAAACCTGTAGTGTCCCTGTCCTTAGTAAAATAACATTCCCCCTCACCTCGTTTGTGAGAAAAAATAATTATAATATAAAAGGACTTACTTAGCTTTACTAGCAACATCATGGAAAATGCATGACCTCCTCCTTCGTGGTCCAATCCAATGACCTGATGCGCATGTGCTGTGAGCAACGTGTGTACATCCTTGCTTCCCCATAAAGGTTCTGAATCAATGCTTTCCTACGGGAGTTTCCACGTCACGTGACCCAGTTATATTCAGTCAGTGCAGCGGAAGCGACTCTAGTGTCCGTGAGAGGTGGACTGAACCCTGTCGTTTCTAATGACACGACACTGCACCCAGACCATCCCATGGAGATAAAGTGGCCTGCGTGATTTTAGTGGCCCTTTGAGTTACCATGGTTTTTCATTTGCTGTGTGTATTTATAATTTCGATTCTCTTCCTCGGGGTGTTACATTTGTTAAACATTCCAATCTTTTAGAAAATATGAATTGCTAATTTTAATTCTCTCTTTAGGGTATTGTATGTATCCG
Organism: Pelobates cultripes; assembly: GCA_933207985.1. Lineage (NCBI taxonomy): Eukaryota > Metazoa > Chordata > Amphibia > Anura > Pelobatidae > Pelobates > Pelobates cultripes. Next base: position 125,811,213 of record OW240922.1, on the reverse strand, counting down.
TCCTGTTTTCGAGAGCTGTGCGCATTAAGAGTGGGGCATTAATACTCTCACCACAAAAGTCAATGAGAGCTATTAACCTTTTCGTGGCTGGAGGGCTTCTCATGCACACAAGACTAAAGCAGGCTGAATATTGTCCATTAACTCTCCGAACGCTCGAGGGTTTCAATGCGGTGAAGATTAAAGTACAAAGTCAGTGATACGTATTAACCTTTTCAATGCCGCAGAGCATCCTGCAATCCACCACGGGGAGCTGTATAGAAGCCATGCCAGTAATTAACTCACCAGCACTTTTCTCTGCAAAATTCAAATACATTTATTGCAATAAATATTTTCTGTAACCTTGCAGTGTTGAATTAAACATTGTGCTATTCAAAATTCCCAAAAAAGATTTGGAATAAAAAAGTCAGTCACCTTTGTAAAACATAATAAATCCTAATTCCAGTTTCTACACAGCACTATAGGACATGTTTGATACAATGTATGATGCTCTGTATACACGACGTGGGCATCAGCAGGGTGGGGGAAAGAGGGGCTTGCCGTCACAGGAATTTTCTCTCTGTTTTACCACTTGATAGCAGCTTCACTGATAGTAAGAGCTCGGCAGAGACAAAATGGTTGCATTTGTGGTCAGTGGCAGTTGGTGATGTTTCAGGGTGATGGGAGCTAGACTCTCACTTCAGACTCCTGTCTTGGGCTCCAGCCATTTAACCCCATGTAGTCAATCTCAACCCAACGAGAGGTCTAACCTGATTTAATAGCATAAATATAATGTCTGTGGATTCCCATCTTTGGGTGACAGCAGCCACTATAAAGAGGTCTAATACCACCCTTCAGAACAGACATTTATTATAAAAACAGCAGATCCTTACATGTAAAAAGTAACAGTTATTCGATGAGGGAGTCACTAGTCACAACTAAAGAAAGAACAATCACATGCGAAATGCGTCATCCCTGCGGGTGTAACTGAAGGTCAAAGCTACAGAGGCTGACATTATGGCGACTTTGCACTATCTCACAGGATAGCGGTTACTTTTTAACATGTAAAGTTCTACTGTCGTCATTAAATAAAAATTAATCTGTGCTCACTTTAAATAGATGAACCTCACCCAGAATCCATTTTGTTTCTTTAAACTAACTTTATTCATGCAGTTTAAAAATTCTGAGTGAAAAACAAACCTCAGGTTGTATCCCTTCATTGGGGCTTTATTATATTGTACAATGTGACAACCAAACTTTTACTATATAGATCAGAGATTGACAATATTCGGCACTCCAGAAGTTATGGACTACATGTCCAATAATGCTCTAACAGTCATAATGCTGGCAAAGCATCACGGGAGATGTAGTTTGCAACATCTAAAATTCAAGCTTAAAAAAACACTCCAAAACTATATTCTCTTGTTGTTAGGATTACTGAGCCAGCCTTATGAATGAAATATCGAAATGCTGTAATCTAGTCCAAGCACATCCTCTCGCTGCAGCCCAATTCTATTCCGGTGACATCACCAAGACCATTTACTTTTGCCCGATCAGATGCTTCTTATAAAGATGTATGAAGATACGCGGTTCATGGTCACCAATCTCTCTATAAGAAGCACTGAATCCGATGACTCTTAAAGATTTGAACACCAAATGCTGACACCGAACATCAAATATTATCAGAGATTGAGCCCCTAGTGGCTGTCTGTGTGAAAGCATCGAGCAGGCATGGAAATACTGCAATATATACAGTGCTGGTTTATTACATAAAATCAGGAGCAGTATCTTCGCCCCCAAATCATTAAAATGAAGTGAAATATTACTTTTATATTCGCTAAATGTTATAAATTACACCCAGCCCTTTGTGTTGGCTGCAATAAAGGAAAGCCAAGCAAAGAACTGGTGTGGAAGTTACAATCATTATCCGTGAGTTCATATTCTTACAAGCCCTGTGCTTTCTAAATATCCAAAACACATCTTTCTAACTCAAAATGAAGTTCAAATCACACCTCCCAGAAAAGCATAAATTATCGTACAAGCCTGTACTTATAACCTTTCCCAGAATTTCAAAAAATATCTATGGATACAGTGTTTAATATTTCTGTACCTGCGTAGTTCACACATTCTTTGATGCTTTCTTTTAAGTTCCTCATAGAGATCACTAAATAAACTAGTTGTGATTTTACATTTATTTTAGCTATTTGAAAATGTTATATTTCTGTCCTTTCTCTGATAAATTCATGCGGAAAATGATCTGGTTCTTTGACATATCTAGAGCAGATACATTTCGTGTTCCCTCTATCCAACATGAGCAGACTGATCTGTACTTTCACTCTCAAATAATGTTTAGACACATAACAGTCTATAGCTGGGGTGTTACGAACGCTGGTAGTTATGGTTCCTTGTTCGCCTATTCCTCCCGAACTGCTAAGCCTTAGCGATTATAGCTGCAGTTCAGGTGTAGTTACGAATAGTTCCAGACGAATGCAGCTTCCAAGACGGTTCTCCCCAGTCAGTAGATAGTTACCCAAACATGAGCCTAGACTTCATGAAGGGTACAACAGGAATGAAGGTTTATTGATGCCACAATGGCTTTTATGCAAGGGGACCTCCCATCCGAACCTTGTTGGGCACCAGGAAACAAAAGTTACAACCAATAGAATTACATGGACAAAGTGAAACACTCCCACTGCAAACATACAATCGCCACTTCTCTGCCTGTGAGATAATTTGGTAAGCTAAAGAATAACCCAATTATCTCCAGGCAGTAAAAACATATTTTCCCCAAAACTTGGAACGTGCCCTAAAACACATGGTATCCCCATAAATATCCCCTGATGGACCTGATCTGGGTGACCAATATATTCAAAAATCTCCCAGGTCTGTTCAGGAGTTTTCGAAAAGTATGGGAGTCTTATATTACCAACCGCACACGAGGCTCCTGCCCAAAACAGTTCCATGAATTCAGTATGTGCGGTCGGTCTATTTTGAAAAAGTCAGATAAGCAAATGAAAGAACGAACGGAGGCCCCTGGCTCATAAGAGCGATTGTTCCCCTTGTTCGTGGGAACTAAACTACCGAATGGTGCTCTCCTAGCTGTTCGTGGAAAGGAAGCAGGCATTCGTATATTTTTAGCGGTGTTTGGGAAGTCGAGTGTCCGATTTTAGTTCCAGACACTCGACGACCAAGTCCGCTGCTTCCTTTTGTGCAAACAAGAGAGAGCGCTCAATCGACAGTTTCCTTTGTAGATAATGAGCCAGGAGGGTGGTCGGTGTTTGGTAGTTTAATCTACAGATAAAACATAAAAATAGCAAATGGCCTTACAAAAGTCCCGAATTCAAAGTCTATTGTCTTCACATGGGACAAGTAGTACATAATGCCCCCTCTCTCTCTGGATAAGGTTCTGTAATGCCTCTCTCCCTAACTATGCGTGTGAATGCTGGCTGGCTGAGGATCCTGAGAATTGTAGTCCATAGCAGAGAATTTAAATCCAGCAGAGCTCTAGGCTGGTTACCGGTTCGCCCGTCCTTACCCAATTCTTGTTGAATGAGAGCAAGCAATTTCATGGTCCTGGGGTCTAACCCATAGGCCTAATGCGTGATCCTGCTATGGTCGTGTGTACGCAGATATAGCCTTTTACAGAAGTTACTCATAATCCTTGACGGAAACGGCAAGGGTTAACGTGCTATAAATAGGCTATAAATGTATGCAGCGCAGTTTGAAAACCTAGAGTTTATAGAATCTTAGCGATCATAATATTGGATGCTCAGGCAACAGAAATGTTCTAAGCCAAATTTTCCACTGGTAATGAAAATATATTTTCTCCTCCGTGCCTCCCTAATAGCCAGGGTCCTGTTAGCTATTGTGCTATTAAAAGGCTGTTATTATACGTTTGTTGGGATTATGTGTGTAGCGTGATGGGCGAGATGCTGGATTTCATTCTGACCACGGCTTTTGTAGACCATTTAAACTATTGTTTAGACCTGTACTGGGCCCATAATTGACTTTGCAGCCCAACTGTAAACAGAAAAATTAATAAAGATAATAATTAGCATGATATTAAAACACAATGGAAACCAGCATGGCGTCAGAAAAATTGTTAATTTCTGCGATTTTAAAGTACTTTTCCCTTCATTATCAGCTGTTCTTATGATTTTCACGAAGGCCACGGAAAACGAATCAAGGTTTCCATACTCCCAGCAAGCCCTGTACTTTTGGAATGAATCCCGTGGCGTTCCTTTAGCCTCTGCGCTACTGGTGAGTGGGGTTAACTGTGCGCAGTCCTTAATGTGTGACTGGCTTCTTCTAATTCCTCAACTCATCTCGTATTCCGTCCATTGTTCATTTATTTGTTTTCTGAATTACTGAGCACTTGGTAACATGAATTATAGAAGGTTCTTCATTAAGATGGGATAATTTTCGGGCTTTCTTGGTTTTAAGTATTTAATACCTGACTCTTCAACACCATTTTCTCCTTCATTTGATTTTACATTTAACCCCCTGCATGTTACTGGGATCTCACTGATATTAAAGTTAAAGGGTTGAATATCAGTCAGTTTCATATCGAACCATCTGAAATGCCACCATCCACGTTATTTATTAGTGTTTGCTATTAGAGAATAATGAAATGTATGCTTTATGGTAACGCAGTGACTAAACGTATTGACAAACCTGCTGCGCTATCTCCAGCAATGCAGAGATTTAGTCCATTAATGTGCTAACAGTTTGTTTTATACAGAACATATGAAACAACCTTTCAATTAGTGGGGGAACTACAGCTGCGACTAGGTCCGTCACTCCAGAGGGCCCGGCCGTCCTGCTGTCCCCTGCGAGCATGGTGCCTGCTGCCATGTGTTGCTGTCCCGGGGGCGCGTGGTATAACTGCTGGGGCCGCACATTAAGACGCTTATCGGGTGGCCCATGCTGTTAGGGCCACCCGATAACTAAGGAATTCCAGAGGGACCGGTCAGTGCTGCGGCACATTAACAGCGCGACTCAGGCCCCCTTTCAGGGAGGAAGTGACAGCCCCGGTCACTTCCTCTCAGCAAACACCAGGAGCCGCACAGGAGGAAGGAGAGGAGGGAGTCAGAGTGGGAACTCTGACTCCCATCAGGCTAAGCCACCACTGGACCCCAGGTAAGTCACCCTCCTGCATATTTTGTGTATGTGTGTGTTTGTTTGTATGTATGTGTGTGTGTCTGTGTGAATGTTTCTCTGTATGTGTCTGTATGTATGTGCGTGTGTATTTCTGTCTGACTGTCTGTGTGTGTGTGTGTGTTTGTATGTGTGTCTGTATGTATGTTTTTGTGTGTGTGTGTCTGTCTGTCTGTGTGTGTGTGTCTGTATGTATGTGTGTCTGTCTTTATATTTGTGTGTGTTTGTATGCATGTGTGTGTCTCTGTATATATGTGTGTTATCTATGTGTGTGTCTGCATGTGTGTGGGGGGCAACGTATGGGAGGGGTGTGTAGACATATGGGGGGTGGCGGAGGGTAGACGTATAGTGGGGGTCCCAGGGCAATTTTTGCACTGGGGCCCCATGGTTTCTCGTTACGCCTTTGCCTTCAAATACATTAAAGGATTAAAAAAAACAACTAAGGGAGCATTAACCACGTAAGGACCACTTGACGGTCTATGCCGTCACACATGCAGAACTTTAATGCTCTGTGACGGCATAGACTGAAAGGTACCTGCAGGGGTTAAATCTATGCTGGTACCATAGACCCCCAGGTATCTTTCGATTCCAGTTAGTGGCCCCAGACTGACAGGGGGGCTATAAGCAGTGCTCAAAACACTGGTCATAGTTCTTTAAATACTGCAATAGCCAGATCGCATTGCTAGGGTGAATGTAAAAATCACCCCCCAGCCTGTTACTGTCCGGTGTGTCAGAGAGACCCCAAGATCAGAAAAGATGCTGGGAAGGTCTCCCTGCTTGCCCCCAGCAGCAGGATCTAGCTCACTGCACCCCCTGTACTGTGTGAGTCAGGAAATCCCTCTCCTGGTGTCAGTACTGCACCAAAATAGTCAAAACATGAAAACACTCCAAGTAGGATTATATTCAAGCTCAGCTAGTGTGGCTATAAATATTCAATTCACAGTTTAGGGAACAACCCAATATGTGTTGCAAAATTTGTGTAAAACCCAACTCTGGGCTGCGCTGAGTAAACGGCAAAATTACAGAGACTAACACTTCATTTCAGTAAACCACCACAAAGGGATGGTTCAGGTCAATATGCCGGTTAAATTTGTACTCCATAAGAGAAAAAAGAAATAAATCATATACAGGCATTTTATCGTTGCTAACAGGAACAGGGGAAGGTGTGTTTAAATAAACGTGTGATGTTCAAATTAGCAACCGCTTTGCCACTGTTCCAGAATACTGCTATTACAACATTTTAAGAGCATTTTAGACCTGATTTCCAAATCCGTTCCTTTACTGGAGTTTAGCATTAAGTAAAGTAAATGGGAAGGCACACAATCCCCCAGCAGGCAAAGGGTTAAACTGCGAAGGAATATTTACAAACGGAGAAAATATATCATAAAAAAATCCCCTTTATGTTTATGTGTGGTTGATTGCTTCATTTGTACAATAATATATTTTCAAAAAGATCTTTCATCTCACGGGAGATGAAAAAAGCTCACCTAGTATCTCCCTTTATTTTTTTTCTTCTTCTTTCTTTTTTTAATTCAAATATTAAAAGTCGGAACCGTTTCCCAATCCTGTCTCTGCTACCAGCTTCCTTCTGAGCGAATGGAGAATATCTTAAAAAGAATATTTCTGTTTGAAAAGGAATTAAGCTTCCCGTGAAAGGATTCTTAAAGGTTGCGATATTCACTAGCCGATAAAGCAGCACCTTTTTTAATGAAATTCTAATTAGCAATTTTATGCACTCTTCCATTAGTCGGATCAGATTAGAACGCATTTGCACAGTCTTCCTTTTAATTAACTGTGCTCATAACGAGTTTGGAACAATTTTCACGAGCTGTCTACGAGAAGAATTGGTGGGCAAAGAAAGATCTGCAAATGGTCAAAGTTTAGGACTTTTCTACTGATTATTTTATACATATATATCTTGCATTGTGCACACAGCTACAAAGATACAATTACTCTGCATCCACAATAATACCCACCGCGTTTGTATTCTGTCACCGATTAGTTTTACTAATGAATCAACGCATTGTATAGAACAATGGAAGTAACACAGCATGTCTGTGATCACTACGGGGGAACTGTGAATTCACTGTTAGGCCGAAATAGCCAAATTTGGAAAGATCTCGAAACTGAGCTACTTTGGCCTAAATTTGTAAATTCACTTTGAATTCTAACTTTAGTAAAAAAAGTGAGTAAAAGGGTTAGTAAAAAACCCCTGTGTGTTTCATGCTAAACATGAACCCTGCGTTAGTCTTCTGACCCATTAATACTTGGATAAAAGCCAGACAGAGGGGAATTTCAAGTGATATTTTAGCATTATCAAAACACACATCACACAAACATCACACCCCACCACTCCACCTCCGAAATAGAGTGCCTTTTGGACAAACACTGCTGGGTATGTTATTTACCATATCTCACAACAGCTATATTTTGGGCAATATCCCCAGAAAAGCCACAATATCCTGTAAGGCAACCGAGAAGAGACTCAGATCTTTCAACCAATCCCCAGACTTCTATTCATATTGATAAGAGAAGCAGTGCATGTGTGTGTGTTACATTCAGAGCCGTCTTTATTATTGATTGGACCCTGGGAAAAGCTTTTGCTTGTGCCCCCTGGATCCTGCCCCCCCTGCTTCTTTGCATGCAATCACGCCATCCACTCCAATGCATTGGTGGAACTAAAGTAAAGAGGTGCAAGAATTTTTCTGGGCCACCCTATTGCAAGGGTGACAAAAAGGTAGATCACCAATTGTCATGCAACTCCCACAATGCATTGACAGCTGGCGATCCATTTCCCCATGTTTGCAGGTTTGAATTTAGCACTGAGCAGTGTTTGTGTGTATAGTATGTTTGCGATGCAGCATACTACATAAACAAACCCCATTCAACCCCCCAATAACGACAGACCACGTAATATGGATTAAACAGGCCACAGCATTTATTATCACAAACTAAATTACTGCATAACACATCCATAACTTTATTTATTAAATCTCTTCTTTCTGTAACCAAAAACGTTAGACATAAATAGGCATAAATTAACATATATACATATATAACTCCACCCATAGTGTTATACAGTGACCCAACCGTCCTTGCCAATAAACATACAGTGGTTCCTAATCACCACTTCCTCTCATATACTGACATACATTCACAGACACACACACCCTGACGCACGTCATAAAAATCATATCTTTCCAACATGGGCGTCCGCAGGGGGGGGGAAGGGGGGTCACTTGCCCCCCCCCTGGATTTTTCAGCTTGTTCTGATAGTTTTCGTGTGAGATTGAAAATGAACTGCAATACCGGCGCTGTGTATGGAGAGAGACAGGGATAGGAAGCTGCATCTTATCCCTGCTTCTCTCTGCTGATTGAAACCGCAGGGGAGCAGCACATACAGCCAGAGACAGCCTACAGATCAGGTAAGTGAGGGATGGGGGGCAGAGACAGCCTACAGATCAGGAGAGTGAGGGATGGGGGGGCAGAGACAGCCTACAGATCAGGAGTGAGGGGAGGGGGGGGGCAGAGACACCTACAGATCAGGGAGTGAGGGATGGGGGCAGAGACAGCCCAGATCAGGGAGTGAGGGGAGGGGGGGCAGAGACAGCCTACAGATCAGGTAAGTGGGGGATGGGGGGGCAGAGACAGCCTACAGATCAGGGGAGTGAGGGATGGGGGGCAGAGACAGCCTACAGATCAGGGGAGTGAGGGATGGGGGGGCAGAGACAGCCTACAGATCAGGGGAGTGAGGGATGGGGGCCAGAGACAGCCTACAGATCAGGGGAGTGAGGGATGGGGGGCCAGAGACAGCCTACAGATCAGGGGAGTGAGGCTGGGGGG
>OW240922.1:125768135-125802137 GCA_933207985.1 Pelobates cultripes | reverse complement strand
GGGGCAGCAGCCCATAGATTTGGGGGGGCAGCAGCCCATAGATTTGGGGAGGGGGGCAGCAGCCCATAGATTTGGGGGCAGCAGCCTATAGATTTGGGGAGGGGGGCAGCAGCCTATAGATATATAGAAATGAACAGGAAGGGTCAGCAAGGAGCTTGAAGGTAAAGCAGCACAAAGGTAAAGCAGAAGGAGCAGAAAGGGTCAGAAATGAGCTGGAAGGGGGAGAAGGAGCACAAACATAAAGTACGAGAATGAGCAGGAAGGGCCTGCAAGGAGCAGGAAGGAGCACAAAGGGACAGCAAGGAGGACAAAGGTAAAGGAGCAGAAAGAATCAGAAGGAGCACAAAGGTAAAGTAGGAGAAAGAGCAGAAAGGGACAGCAAGGAGCACAAAGGTAAAGTAGAAAAGGGAGCAGAAAGGGTCTGCAAGGAGCAGAAAGGGATCAGAATGAGAAAGGAGCAGAAGGGCAGAAAATAAGCAGAAAGGTAAAAGAGCAGAAGGGGCCAAGGATAGAAAACAGTGTCAGAAGATAAAAAAAGACTGTCAAATGAAGGAGAGGAAAAGGAGATTGGAGCAGGAAGGACAAATGAAGTGAACCCTCCACTTTATTCTGGACACCACATCATAAGGCTTTGGTACCTGGGCCTGGCAGGGAAACGCTGGACCTTCTCATCTCCAAAGGTAAAAAAATATCGGTGTTAATGTGTTCACTTTTATTTACTGAGTGTCAGGAAGCACAGAGTGCCGTTGGGTAGGGGTGTTGCTGATTGGCTAGAGCGGTCAGCTGGCACTCTAAGCCAATCAGTAGCTCCCCATTCATCTAAAAGTAAAAATATTTTATGAACCGGGAACTAGCGAGTGGTCAACTGACCACTCTAGCCAATCAGCGGCACCCATGCCTGACGTCAATCTGCACTTCCTGACACTCTGTTTCAGAAGCCAAATACCACTGAGCGACCTGGAGCTGGAGGAAGCCTTTGGGGTTAAACCATTTGAGAGCGATTTAACCCCTTAAAGGAAAGCGAGCACCAGAAATGTCCTTTAATTTGCTTAAGGGAACACTATAGTGTCAGGAATACAAACATATATTCCTGACACCATAGTTGTGAAAACGTTATTCACCCTGGCTTTATGTGATAATGGCTATGCCCCTTCCCTTTCATGACACTGTCAAAAAGGTACCAAGCATGGATGTCATTACAATTATGCCCCCCCCCCTGGAAAAATTCCTGCGGACGCCCATGCTTTCCAATGCCCGCCAATCAGCCAACCTTATCCACGCTCGATGGGCATGACACCCCAGGTAACCTAATGTTAACCGTTTGAAGCAGGGTAGGTTGAGACCTTCAAACTTATTGAACTCATTCCATATCCTTAAACGTAACCCCTCAAACTCAATTGGCGAGGACATACCCCCGGCTAGCTGTGACCAAATATACAAAAGGGCGGGCGGGAGGGAAGCTGTTAGCTGGCCCGAATCCCAAGTTGCACTGAGGTAAGACCACCCCCACACTAACTTACACAGAACATAATCCCACCCACACATTATTACCAAACCACTCCCACACATCTATCCCCACACTTCTACATGTTCCCTTGTCCGTTTAGCTGTGCTATCTCCCCAGGGCCTTGTAGGAGTGTGTTTGCATTTGAATGCAAGCATGCATCTATGTGTAGTTTTTTAATGCAGGGGTATGTTTATATATAATTTTGATGTTTAACACAGAAGTGTGTGTAGCGGAGAGCTGATTTCCCACAGCTTAACTCCACTGGGATATTGAAAGAATGCAGGAACAAGAAGTAAATCCAAGAGGGTAACCAGCACAATCAGCAATAAAAACCAACAGTATCCCATCACCTTTTCACAATCACTGGATGACACACAGTATCAGGAGTAGAACTGAGCTTTACTGGCAACTTTCCTGCTTTTATGAGATTTAGTACAGTAACCAATCCCATAGACGTTACCTCCCACACATCTCCTCCCCTTAGATTAACAGTTAACATAATTATACAGTGCATACTTTTCCCCAATTCTTGGATGTACCCCAAATATGTGTGGTACACCTTTAAATAGCCCTGATCTGGGTGAGGAACATATCCAAAAATCACCCAGATCAGACCAGGGGTTCGGGAGTTATGAGAAGGTAAAGATTTGACCGACCGCATGGGTAAAGTAGCCGAAAATAGTTCCATGAGATCTGGTCCTGCGGTTGATCTCTGTTCGTGCCTCAAAAGTCCCGAAAGGCTATGCCATCCAAAGTTATGTTGGTAACCGGATGAATCCCCTAGTTCGTGGGATTCATCCTACCGAACGACGGGCCGTTCGTGCGTTTCCATCAGTACTTTCTGAAGCCCTGGAGGTCTTAGCGGTGTTCGGTTAGTCGAGTGTCCGTTTTGAGTTCCAGACACTCGACGACCAAACAACGCTGTTCGTGGGTATAAGGTGGCCGCCGCCACGTGTTCGGCTACCGAAATGGTGGCTACCCAGGGAATATAACAGAGTGTTTGTGCGTTCAAGGGAATGTAATAAGCAATCAGGGAGGTAAATTACAGCCACCTTTCACACCAGGGTGGTCTGGTAGTTCAGTAGTTTAGTTCGTATGGTGAATAGAACTGTTCACAGGTAAGCTGTTCCATCTTTATACCGAAGATAGTATAGCCACCCAGGGTGGTCGGTGATTCTGTGTAATCCAGGCATAGGGAAAACTCTTAAGTGTCAACCATAACAAGGAAATAAGTTGGAAAGGCAAAGGGGTTCTGCTACAGTGTGTTTGTATGTAGTGTTGAAAGTTTGAATGCAGGGGTATGTTTGTGCGTTGTGTTGGCTTGTGAATGCTGAGATGTATACACACACACACACACTGAAACACATGCAGATAAACAGATATACACACTGGCACACATGCAGTTATACAGACACAAATTGGGCAGATTAGATGGGCCAAATGGTTCTTCTCTGCTGTCACATTCTATGTTTCTATGTTTCTATATACACACACTGACACACAGATAAACTTACACAGACTGACACACAGATACAAAACCTGAGACACATGCATATACACAGACACACACACCGATACACACTGACATATACACACACTGATACACACACTGATACACACACAGACTACATACAGATACACACACATATATACACACTGACACATACACACAGATACACAGACACATATAGTGACAGACATGCTGACACACACAGATATATGCTGACAGACATACTTATACAGACACATACAAACAGACACTAACACACAAAGACATACTGAAAGAAATGCTGACACATTCACCGACACACACATACACTGACATACTGACACATACAGACATACTGATACAGACATGCACGCGCACACACACACACACACACACTGACAGCCATACTGACACACACTGACAGCCATACCGACACACACATACTGACAAGCATATTGACACACATTCACACACACACAGACATATTGGCACACACACACTGACACACATATACCGACAGACATTGGCATACATTGACTGACAGACATACTAATAGACATTCACAGACACACACTAACTGACAAACAAACTGACACACACAGACATACATAGTGACATACAGACATATACTGACAGACATTCACAGACACACACAAAGACTGACAGACATACTGACACTGACAGACATACTGACATACAGACATATACAGACAGACATTCACAGACACACACAAAATGACATGCGCAGACATATACTGACATACATTCACAGACACACACACACACACACACACACAAAATATACACTTTTTAGCCGACCCTCCAGTTTCCTACCTTGGAGAGTTGTGGGTTGTGGCTGAAGCTGGTGGGAGTTGGGGTCTGGCTCTCCTGGCCTGACCCTCTCCTCTCTGCCTCTTTCGTCTTTCCCGCACGGCTCATCTCTTTGTGGGAGCAAGTGACTCGCAGCTGTCACTTCCTCCCATGTTGCTGAAAAGCAAGAGGGCCCGGTCGCGCTGTTTAAGCACCACAGTGCATGACCAGGCCCCTGCTAACACAAGCCCACTGGGTGTGCGGGTCCCCGGCAGCACTGGCGGGTCTATGGAGGGGAAAAAGAAATGGTTGAGGGCAGCATGGCCCATGGGGCAGCTGCTTCAGGCCCGCCAGGAGTAACTGGGCCCAGGGCAGCTGCCCCGTTTGCCCCGCATTAAAGACGGCAGTGACCACAGTGCATGACCAGGCCCCTGCTAATACAAGCCTGGAATATCTTTTCCTCACTTATCTACATCCCAGAATCCAGTGTATCCATGGGACAGGAGGAGATGTCTAATGGTCTGATGGTGGTCTCCTAGGACATATGTCCGAAGACAATGTGAATAGTAAATCCTGTATTGGACAGTGAGCTGTGAAATCATGAAACTGTTAAAAGATAATTTAATTACAAATCTATTTTCAATCTTATACACACTCAGAAGTAGACACCTGAAGGCAATGAAAGTTTTGCACTATACACATGCTTGCAAATAGCCAGCACAATGCATAGGTTTAATAGAATTTGAGTGATAGGTTAGATTTAGGATTTAAGAAAGAAACATACCACACACCTAAAGCTTGCTGAAATGCTTAATGTGTTCTTTTTAAAAAAATGTTGCTATAAGGGCAAATGTCAATATAAATTAGCACTTTATAAATGAACCTTGTTACACCCCCCTGGCTGTCAATCAGAAACCCTGTCCTGTTACTTCCTGGTTTGTTTAGCTCAGGGAACATAAACTCAAGAAGCAGTAATTGCCCAGATTTCTCATTGAGCTGGATTGGGAAGTCTGTGATTGGACAGCCACAGAAAGTTTGGGCGGGGTTAGAACGGGAGGGCTTGCAAAAGCTGACAAGAGAATGCTAACTTTTACAAGCTGTTTTTAGATATATCCCAATGAAAAAATACTTAATTAAACGCATGCTTGTTTTCATTGGGAATATTTCTACTAAACAGTGATTTAAAAAAAATACTTTTTGTATTTGAGCAGTGGAGGGGGGGGGGGTGTCCCTTTAACCAATTACATGTCCTAGACTTGTCCTACATGCTCATAGGGTGAATCCGCTCCCCCTGGAGCCACTTGTTCCAGTCACTGAAAACCAGATGAATACAAATTCATCAGAGGAGGCTCTCTAATTAGGAGGTTTAGGGGGCCGCCTAAGGCCTCGCCCTGGCTGGGGCCTCGCAGCCACCTAAATCGCCTTAGGGCAGACTCACATGTTGGGTCTTCAGGTCCATTACTGAGGGCCTGACACAGGAGGCCGGGTGCGGGGCCCCTCCATACTGTCTGCCCTAATGGAGAGCCAGCCCCGGTCTGCAGGTCCTCCGGGAACTGAGGTGTCTTGTGATCTCAGCCAATCAGAGCATTGCTGCAGGTTACCACAGCAATGCTCTGACTGGACAGATTTCACGAGACTTACCATGTGGTTTGCAGTTCTGCACCCGGCACAGCTGCAGATCGGAAAGAGAGCCCACCGGACCACCATGGTCGTTAATGAAAATATATATATATATATTTATGACACTCCCCATACTGTCACCCCACACTCTGTCCCCCTCTACCCTGTCACTGCCTCCTCTACCCATAATCCTGCCCCCTCCTGCTACATTTACTGCCCTGCCACAGCCCCCTTACCCTTTCACTGCACCCCTCCCTGCTACAGCCCTACCCAGCCTGCCACAGCCCCCTTACCCTGCCACAGCCCCCTTACCCTGTCCTGCCCCCTTTACCCTGTCACAGTCCCTTACCATCACTGCCCCCCTCTACCTTTCACTGCCCCCTCTACTGCTCACTGCCCCTCTACCCACCAATGGCTACCCACACCTGTCACTACACTGTCACAGCTCCCCACCTTGCCACAGCCCCCATCACTGTCACAGCCCCCTCTACCCTGTCACTGCCCCCTCTACCCTGTCACTGCCCCCTCCCATGCCACAGCCACCCCTACCCTGCCAAAGCCCCCCTACCCTGCCACAGCTCCCCTCTACCCTGTCACTGCCTGTCCTCCCCTGCCACAGCCTCCTTACCCTGTCAAAGCCCCTCTATCCTGCCACAATCCCCTCTACCCTGCAACAGCCCCCCTTTCCCTGCCACAGCCCCCCTCTACATCATCACAACACCCGCATCCTGCCACAGCCCCATACCCTGCCACAGTCCCCTCTACGCTGCCACAGCCCCCCTATTCTGCCACAGTCCCCCTAACCATGTCACAGGCACCCTAACCCTGTCACAGCCCCCAACCATGTCACAGCCCCCTCCACCTTGTCACAGTCCCCTTCCACTGTCACAGCCCCCCCACCCTGTCAGAGCCCTCCTAACCCTGACACAGCTCTCCCAGCCCTCTCCTAGCCCCCTAGCCTGTCACAGCCCCCTACACCATGTCACAGCACCCACCATCTTGTCACAGCATTCCTAAACCTGCCACAGCCTCCACCACCCTGTCAGAGCACCCCTAAACCTGCCACAGCCCCCCTAAACATGCCACAGCCCCCACCAACCCCGTCATAGCCCCATCAACCCTGTCACAGCACCCCTAACCCTGTCACAGCCCCTCCACCCTACAACAGCTCCTTCTACCCTGTCACAGCTTTCCCCACACTGTCACAGCACACACCCTGTCAACAGCCTCACAGACGCCCCACCCTGACACAGCCCCCACCCTGTAACAGCTCCACCTATCCTTAAAGCTTCCCCCAGCCTGTCACAGCCCTTCCATCTTGTCACAGCCCCATCTACCCTGTCACAGCCACCCACACACACGCTTTCAGCCTCACAGCCACCCCCATCCTGTCACCCTAAACACACTGTGACAGCCACCCCCACCCTGTTATAGCTTCCACACACACCCTGTCACAGTCCCCTCTCACGGTGTCACAGCCATCCCATCACATGCACTCACAACCCTGTCATGTCCACACACCCTGTCACTTCCCCCACACACACCCTGACAACCCCCCAATCACACACTATCATCCCCACACACACTGACACCCACTCATCACACTGTCACCTCCTACACAAACACTATCATTATCCCAAACACTTTCAGCCCCTTCACCCTGCCACACTTGGATTAACCCCTCTGAATCTCACCCACTCCAAACATACCAAACTCACATGCCCTCACTTTGCCACACTTACCCTATCTAATTAACCCTCCAATCCTGTCAGACTCATCCTCTATCAGTCTGTCCCACTCACCCCTTTCACCCAGCCACACTCACCTTACCACATAAACCCCATCTAATCCTGTCCTCCACACTCAACCCAAACCCTGTCACACTCTCCCCTCGATCTGTCACATTCTCCCCTTGATCTGTCACACCCACCTCCCCTCGATCTGTCACATTCTCCCCTCGATCTGTCACACTCACCTCCCCTCGATCTGTCACACTCTCCCCTCGATCTGTCACACTCCCCTCGATCTGTCACATTCTCCCCTCGATCTGTCACACTCCCTCCTCTAAACTTGGCACATTCACCCCAACCCTGTGATACATTTCTTAACTATGCCACACACACCCTGTCACATTAACCTCTTCCGATCCTTCTCCAATCCTCCAAGTCTCATGTACCCCCCACCTTGTCACACTCACCCTGCCATAGTCACCCCTTTACTTACCCAGTCACAGTCACTAACTGAAGTCATTCATCATACACACACACAGTCATGAAATGTAGCTTTGCCATAACACAATGCACAAAGGCCACAGGCAGCCCCCATAAACACAACACACCGCAAGCAGCTACCCCACACACATATACGGTCCCAGACACATACTCACAAAGACATACATTCACACACTAGGATACTCTCTGTCACACACTCTTTCTGGCACATGCACAGGTAGACAATGCCAGACACACTCAGAAATATACACTTTGGCACTTACTTATACAGAACTGCCAGGCTATGTAACCGTACCCTGCAGTCTTGTATAAACGCTTAGCATTCTGGCATTTATTTATTGCAAATTAAGTGTGCAAATTATGTCATAACTTCAGTCAGAGAGCTCACATCACAGCGGCACAGGGAGCAGCAACACTGCAAGCCTCTGAACAATGAATACAGAGACTAGCTCTCTGTATCCAGCGCTACAAGTCCGTCCTTCAATACAACTACAGCACCTTATACACACAATGCAACACCTATTTATTTTGTCTCTTTGGGTCTTAGTGGGGGCCTTATGTTTGAGTATTGCCTAAGGCCTCACAAAGTCTAGAGCCGCCTCTGAAATTCATTGTATTAAGGCTGCAATCATAGCAAATGAAAAACATTGTTATAGTAAATACAATGTGAACAAAGCAGGGGATACGTTTCTAGTACTTGTGGTGTGGGCAAAGGAAGGCAGCTGGAACAACCCAAACCAGAGTCTCTCCTGGTCAAAGATGAATGTTCCCTCAATCTGTATACACAGTAAATACAATGTTAATGAATCATCTATGTATGAGTGTAATATTGTACTGGAATTAACCCTCTGCAGCCAATGAAAGAACACACTACGCAGACCCCCTCTTATCGCAGCGCCAGATGGCGAATGCCATGACAGTGTGGTTAATGACACGCTCAGACACGCTCAGCATTTTTCGCCGTGATTGAATGATTCGGTTTGCAACTGAAAAGGGTAAGAGATTACAAAAGCCTGTGTTTAACATTTAAAGTTATGTCTTCCATTCCAGGTAACAATAGACTTTGTTTTTATGTGTGTAGAGATAACAAAATGTATCCCCTTTTAAAATGTAATACTGCAGATAAGGTATATCATTCACCCTGCGGAATTTACATAAAGATCATTCAACCCGCGATAACCTGAGTTTTTATCACCAGTAAAAAGATGCAGCATTTTTCGTGACATGACAAGCTGAAAATTAGAGATCAAGAGAATAATGAACTGAAAAATAGAAAATAGGATATCACATTTTCCAAAGGATGCCCAAAATGGCTGGTTTTGTACGTTTTATTCATAGCTTTGTGATTTTGGCATAAATTTGAAAGATTTTATCAGAATTTATTTCTTGTAAGATTGTCCTATAATAGTTATTCTAAAACTGAGAATTATCTGGAATTTCAGTTCAAGTTTAATTTAGGTTGAATTTTAACTGTCCATCAAGTTCGGCCATTCTCACGTCTGATTATATACCTTTATGCTGTGGGTCCAAAAGGCGCAAAATCCAGTTTGAAGCAACGTCTCGATTGTCTAGAACAGTGGTAGTCAACCTTTTTCTACCTACCGCCCACTAATGCATCTTTGCATCTTTTTGGTTGAAAAAATTTCCTTACCGCCCACCAGTTTACGCGCAAGTGTGGAATATTTTTTAGAAAGGAGGGTGTTTTAAAAAAAGATAAATGTTCGTACATTTATCTTTTTATTTCTACTTAATGCAAGTTTATAATGTTTTTAACTTTATAAAGTTTAATGAGAAAGCAATTAAGTAAATTGAAATTACCTTTACTAGTGATTAATGAGATCCTTGAGGTTGATGCTGCGAGACTAAATATTTGATATCTGGTTCAATTTTCGTAAGGAACAAACGAAGGTCTCCTCTTTTGGTGATATTCAGACGACTTCTCTGTTTGCGCATAATATGATTTCTCATCTGTGCGTCAGCTCCTCTCCTCTCCCTCCTCAATTCCCCTCCCCACCTTTCCCCCCCCCCTTTTTAAATTTTTTTAACTTTCCTTATATCACTGCGCAGTAGGAAGGCTGAGCTAGGTATCCCACTTACTATTACTTACTATAGCCCACTATAACAGACAGTCACACATACAGACACATGCATACAAACAGACAGGCACACATACATACAGACACACACACACAGACATGCATACAGACACACACATACAAAGACACACATGTAAGACATACATACAAAGACAGTCACACATACAGACAGACACAAGACACACATACATACAAAGACACATACACACACAACACATACATACAAAGACAAGACACATACATACACACATACAGACAAACACACACGACACATACAAAGACACACACATACATACAAAGACACATACATAAGACACACATACAGACACACACAAGACATACATACAAAGACACATACACAAACACACACAAAATATTTTAGTCACCCTCCTGTTTCCTACCTTTTAGGTGCAGGAGAGTGACATTCCCTGGGGTCCAGTGGTGGCTCAGGTGGATGGGAGTCAGAGTTCCCACTCTGACTCCCTGGTCTTCCTCCCGTGCGGCTCTCAGTGTTAGCTGGGAGGAGTGACATGCAGTCACTTCCTCCCAGCTCTGTGATGTAATCACAGGGGGCCCGGTCGCACTGTTAAAGCTCCCAGCTCTGACTGGCCCCCTCACAATCCACATCCATCGGGTGGCCCTGACAGCATGGGCCACCCAATGGAAGCCTCCATGTACGGCCCCGGCTGTTTGCCGCGTGGGCCGGGGCCGCAAGTGGTGATGGCGGTACCTGGTCGCAGGGGTAACGCCGGCTCGCACCCGCCCAGTCTCTCAAAATTAGAAAATCCCTACCGCCCACCTGGAATCCTGAAACGCCCACTAGTGGGCTGTAGGGACCAGGTTGACGATCTATGGTCTAGAATAACAATCTTGAATTAATCAGCTTCAAAGTTCCACTTTCCAAGTACACATATGTTGATTCTAAGGGAAAAAAATAAAGCAAAAACATAACTTTCTATATTTTATCATTTTGTCAAAAGAGGATTAAAAATCTGCTTAGTATGAAATTTCCTTTCCTGTAACCTGAAGGAATGACCTTTCGTCATCTGTAAAGTTCCTCATATGAAGAGCAATCCTGAAAGGTTTCGCTTTGACCTTGAATATAGGTTTACAAGGTAATCATTGATTCTCTTGGGTAGAAAACCTATCGCTGGAGCTGAGATCATTGCTCCAAGTAATTTTATGTCTCTTTCAGAATGATTTCCAATTATTTAACTTTTTTTCTGAACTGGTGCCCAAAATTGCTATATCCAAGGTGATTAATAAATATGCAACATGGGCACTTACTTTATTCTTATTAAATGACCAGACAAGCTAATTACCGGTATTATTATTTTATTATTTATATAATGTTCCATCTGTCATCCACATGTGCACTGTTCAGTAATCTTCGTTTGTTTGTTTGTTTGTGTTTGTAGTTTATACAATGGTATCCTATGCGGAGTCTCAAAAAGGACGTGATTGTGATACTACTGTTTACACCTAGCTCTCAAATGGTTAAATGCAAATCTTTGAACAGGCTGAAAACACACAGAGAGAAACATGTGTCTATGCTTGTATCTGTTACATTCTTCTAATACCTAATGATGGTCTTATTTAATTAAAGTCACTGACCCCAGGTGCCCCCACCAAAGCCTTTAACACTCCCTTAAATATCCAATTGAAAGGCTGGTGCGGGAGAAGGAAGCTCATAATGAATTTAGTGGGAGGTTAAAGGTCAAACTCAAGAAGCTCCAATTGAGTAAGTTAGCGCTGAGCTGGTGTGTAATCTCCAGGGCTTTCTGCCTTTAACAAACCTTGTACAATTGTGTTACCACTGGTAGTCACTAATAGCCAAAGGAAGAGGACTTTCCATTCCAACTCAGTGAAGAGGGCATTGTGACGAGGGTCTTTCTAAAGGCTTTTCCAACTCAGTGAAGATGTCACAAGCCAAGGGCTGAATAATGTACCTAATCTACTCTATTTACAAATTAGCAAATGTATTTTTATATGTTCGAATGAACTCACATATACGTTCATCATAGATCTCCTCAAACCAGGAGTGACTTCCAGAATTCATCTTCAGGATATTTCCTTCTCACCCAAGTTCCTTTCCTCTAAACTGCAGACAGTTTCCTTCTCTTTCACTAGCTTAACCAATGATCCCTTCCTCCACCACAAATCCATTCTCCCACTGCCATCAGTCATCTTTTCTTCCACCACCAGTGCCTTATCCCACCACTATCTCCTTCTCTTACCTCCACTACCAATCCCACATCTACCACAGATCCCTAGACAAGAAAGAAAAGGGTGTATACCGCGCCTAATAGTTTATATATGTAAAATGTACATACATATATTCTCAAATGTATCCAGAAGATTAAAACCTCGGAATAAAACAAAAATATAAAAATAATAGTGCAATACAGTTTAGTAATAACTTGAAGTAGTGAATATGGCTATACACAGTCCACTCACATTCATATGAGCTATAACAGAGCTCGGCTGTGATGCGCTTGGACGGTACAATCCCCGTCTCAGGATATGTTGTTGTGGTTGACACAGATGTTTCCAAGGTGCAGTGTGCGTGGTATATATAAAAAGAAAACAGCAGCCAATGGTGAAGTAAGTACTAATATCAGAATGAATAATAAATAGTATTGTACTTACATTTGCTAGAGCATATAACTTGCTCTAGTATAACCAGCTTGGGTGGTATAATCCCTACCAAGGATATACAGGATCCAGGAGGTAGAAAATAATGAATATAAAAAGTAACTACTAAAAGTAAACTTTAATATAAACAAACATGTAAAAACCATAAAAGGTATAAAAGAAAAAAAGTCCCACTTAACGCGTTTCGCCTAATAAGGCTTCTTCTGAAGAAGCCTTATTAGGCGAAACGCGTTAAGTGGGACTTTTTTTCTTTTGAAGAAGCCTTATTAGGCGAAACATGTTAAGTGGGACTTTTTTTCTTTTGAAGAAGCCTTATTAGGCGAAACACGTTAATTGGGACTTTTTTTCTTTTGAAGAAGCCTTATTAGGCGAAACGTGTTAAGTGGGACTTTTTTTCTTTTGAAGAAGCCTTATTAGGCGAAACGCGTTAAGTGGGACTTTTTTTCTTTTATACCTTTTATGGTTTTTACATGTTTGTTTATATTAAAGTTTACTTTTAGTAGTTACTTTTTATATTCATTATTTTCTACCTCCTGGATCCTGTATATCCTTGGTAGGGATTATACCACCCAAGCTGGTTATACTAGAGCAAGTTATATGCTCTAGCAAATGTAAGTACAATACTATTTATTATTCATTCTGATATTAGTACTTACTTCACCATTGGCTGCTGTTTTCTTTTTATATATACCACGCACACTGCACCTTGGAAACATCTGTGTCAACCACAACTACATATCCTGAGACGGGGATTGTACCGTCCAAGCGCATCACAGCCGAGCTCTGTTATAGCTCATATGAATGTGAGTGGACTGTGTATAGCCATATTCACTACTTCAAGTTATTACTAAACTGTATTGCACTATTATTTTTATATTTTTGTTTTATTCCGAGGTTTTAATCTTCTGAATACATTTGAGAATATATGTATGTACATTTTACATATATAAACTATTAGGCGCGGTATACACCCTTTTCTTTCTTGTCTACTATTCACAAGGTTTGGGAATCCTTGTTTTGTATACTGCTGCCTGTTCACCATTTACTATAGTGAGCGCCTATTATTCTCTTTTTCTACCACAGATCCCTTCCTGAACCACCAGACCCTTCTTCCACCCCCACCACCGATCACCTCCTCCACAACAGGTCCCTTCTGCCACCACCTCCACTGATTCCGTTCTCTACCAAAAGTCCCATCTCCACCCTCCACCATAATAACTTCCTCCACCAGTCCCTTCTCCCACCACCAACTCCTACTCTCACTTCCACCACAAATCTTTTCAGTAAGCCCATAACAAGCAGAGGCTACATTGTTGCAATGTATTGGTCTCCTCCCAGCATGTCATCTGCGGATTTCCACATCACCCAGTGAGGAATGGAGGAAGATTGGAACTAATTGCTCGTATCAGAACACATGTTCCCTTGTTGATGTCATTCATTTCCATTGTAGCATTTTTGACATTTTTAGGCAGTCCCTGGTGGATTGTCAGCCCCTGACTCTCCTTGCACCAGTAGGGGTGTTTTCATTCTGATTAGACCCTGACATGTTTCTAACATGGAACACATTGAGAGAGAGAGAGCCCACCGGTGGGGCCTGCCCTTCTCCTCTACAACGCACTGGCCACTTTGTCAAGTCATGTGTGAACTATAATTTAGGCTAATAATTGCCAGACTTGAGCTCAATGAAACATCACTGTCTACACACTTGCTGAATTTTAATACATTCAAAAGAAGCTTGCCTCGGGCCAGGATAGGCCTAACAAATACATATGGAAACACTTAAAAAGTGATAAATGATTTGGCATCTACATTGTCTACTAGTGAGCTGCTTAGGAAAGAAAATTAGGGTGAACAGGTGTTACGGGGAAAACGCTGGTGCATTTTAATAGAATTGTCAAAATGTTGAGGCCAGATGTTGACATATATGCATACAAGATGGAATTCAATGCTACGCTGCTATTTCACTAATTGTTTCTTTGAGTTTTTGGAATCTGGTGTAGGAAATCCTTGCTGGTAATTTTTTATTTTTTTTCGTTGTTACCCAGCGCCCCTCCTCTCTGAACTCTTCTCTCCTCTTCCCATCAAAGTGAAAGGCTTCTCCCGATCACATCTGCATGCTTTAAATAATCCATGGCTGTCAGATTTCATTTTTTCGCCTTGGATCATGACCGTCCCATTCTCCGATATCCCGCCTTCTCCTCTGCGTTGAAATCTCTCTGGAAAAAGATCCCTATTTGAATATATATTTTTCCTCCATCAAGCCTATTGTTAGGAATAGAGGCCCTGTTTAGCCAGAGGCAGTATATACAAGCGAATGTCTGGAACGGCGTGCGAGAACCATATTTTATCAGTTGTTGTGTAATTTCATTCATTGCTGTTGTTGGCAGATCACAGCACCTTAACCTTTTCATTGTCAGACAAGTAACAAAAGTGTTAATCAAACCTTAACAACACATTAACTCGTGTTATGCAGTCCTCCATGGCCGCAGACAATCAGATTTCATGTGAAATTTATTTTAGTTATTTAAAGGGACAGTGGAGACGACCCCCCCCCCCCATTTTAACACATCATGTAACTGGCACATTGAAAAAATGTAACAAGAAACCAAAAATGATTAAAAACTTAAGATGTTATCCATCTGTGAAACCAGGAAGCGCTAATAATTCTACGGAAATTCTCCATACCATAGAATAGAAATCCTTACAGGGCACAGCTAACGTGCACTTTATGTATTAGAAAACATGAGCAAAGCGACTGTACTAACGAGTTAAAGTTGAAGCGTAGCTTCTATTACTTCTTAAATAGTAGTTCCATTAATGGAGGAGTAATTGCTGACTCTAGAAGGCACATGCTGCATTCATACTCCTATCAAATACATGGACAACAGTGAGCTATGACATCATCAAGCAGGTGATGGTAATTATTTTGTAAATTGGGCAGACTAGTTGGGCCGAATGGTTCTTATCTGCCGTCCGTCACAATCTATGTTTCTATGTGATTATATCTTCCGCACTTATGTTGCAAATCGTGGCAACTGTAATGGATTCCTTGCAATGGCGTCAGGGACAGGAAATCTCCTTGCTCTATAACCTACAGCAGGGGTGGGCAACCTTTGGCACTTCTGAGCTTGTGGACTACAATTCCTATACTGCTGGCAAAGAATTAGGGGAGATGTAGTCCATAACTCTGGAGTTGCCTAACCTACCCCTGACCTAGAGCACCATCTGTCCTGGGACACGAGGTGTTATTTAAATAATAATTCCGGTATATTAATAGGTGTAGGTGTGCTGACCCAGGCAGACTCATTTCAGAGTTCTTGTTGGTTAAAGACAGCAATTTGATTATAATTGGATTATAATTACTGATGTGATTAGATAAAAATGGACCCACGGAAGTTTCTCTTTCTGCCCAACAACTTGATATTAAAATCTAATGTAACTGTAGGGGATTAAATCTCTTTCTCGTGAAAGTGATTGCATAAGTAGCTTGTTTGCAAAATATAATTTTTATCTATTATTTCCTGCGGACGGTCTGTAGGATTTGAAATTGACAGGGTCTGCTCTGTGAATTATCTCACATTTCTTGCTGGAAGCAGAGAGTCAGCAAAGTGTTTGGAAGTGGCGGGTTTTCTGCGTGTGGTTTTAAACGGGAGATCGTATTTGTTAGAAATTGCCAGAATTCTCTCAATCTGTCAATAATTATCAACTGATTTACTTGCTTGTTAATAGACATTTTACAGATCCCTTATTGAGGAAAAAGCAAGATATTCACTACAATGCGTTTAGACCAAAATTAGCCAAATTGGAATAAAATAAAGGGATACTGTAGGTACTCTAACCATTTGTTCAGATAGGTTTACCAAGCATTAGATTGAAAAAAACAAATGCCCAAATGCAAGTCATTATGTTTTTTTGTAATATTTACCATGTTTTTTTTTTTTAAAGAATTGTATTTATTGTTACCATTATTTGCAGTCGCATTCGTTCTGTGTATCATTGGGTTTCAGAGACGCCAGTAAATTCAGATTTCCGGAATTCGATATTAAAATTATTGGTGAACGTTATAAAGAATGCAAACATCAACTTATTGTAGTTAGTTTTCATTTTGATAATGGTTAGTGTGCCGCGTAGTGTCGCCTTTCTGATCAAAGAGGAATCTGAGTGCTACTTGGTGACTGAGTCTTAGGTGGAATTCTATTAAAATTGAGACCTACATTTAATTTTTTTGCATTAACTTTTCAAATGATTTAATAGTTTTGGGTAAACTTATTAAATTATCAAAAGTATTATGAAAAATACATCATATATCAAAAGTATTAAAAATGTTGCTTAATATTAAATAATTTTAAAAGTTGATACAAAAGTATAAACTATTTGAAAAATGTAACAAAAAAATGTTAACTGAAGGCTCTAGCCATTCTTTTCATTTCTTTTGCATTAGCAGGGGAAACAGAGATATGTGAAATGCTAAATATGATAGCCCTGAGGTTTATTTTAACCCTATAAAGCATGTGAATATGTAAATAGTCAGTAGGTAGATATCACTATTACCCAGATTAAAAAGAAATGTATTAAAAGTTATTTATAAAAAAATTAAACGCATTTATTAAAAAGAAACTGTCACTTTTCTGGAATTTTCGAAATTTTATCAAACAATGAAAATCATCTATAACTTATGATTACCTTTTTTCATGAGATGTTCCGTTTTGTTTTACATTATTGGCACAATCAGGGCACACAATGCAAATGAAGAGAAATAGTAACATTGTTAAATTACTCCTCCTCTCTGTGCTCTCTCTAGAGCAGTGATGGCGAACCTTTTTGAGCCAAGGTGCCCAAACCGCAATACATGCCAACTTTTTTCCCTCAAAGTGCCAACACGGCAATTAAACCTGAATACTGAGGTTTAAGTTTAGAAAAAACAACTCGTATAGTTGTCCGAACTAATTAACATCTTCTGATACCAATTTTAAATAATGATATAAATAGATAAAATTAAGCTTATATTTATTAGTATCTCCAACAAATGCAATACATACACACCGACTGCTGAACACATTATGCTTAATACATACATACACACACTGACACACACACTGACTGCTAAATACATACACACAGTCTGCTGAATACACACACACACAAACATACACACAGACTGCTGAATACACACACTGTAAAGGATTTCCTTGTATTTTCCTGTACCCATTCGGTTATTTCCTCTCCCTGTTAGTTAAGTGACTGTAAAGTATTCGTTGTTATTTCTGTTTTCTGGACATTTATTCGTTCTACCAAACGGAGACCACCCTGGGTAGCAATCAGAACTTAGAACACTAAGTAACCACGAAAACCGCAATTGAGTGCTTCTAGGTGGCTGCCATTCGGCATACGAACACGTGGCGAGAACAAAGGATGGCGGCCATCTTAGATCTCCTGAACGCGGTCAGCGGGACTTACTCGTGGATTACCTGGAACCATTTTTGGCATGACAAACACACGAACAAGAGAGGGGGAAGTGTCAGCGCTAAATAACTTGTATATAAAGCAGCAACCCAAATAAGGCAATCCCTAAAAACCCTTCATACAGTAAAAAGAAAAGATGGAGGTAAGGGCTGCGCTAAAGAGGCCTGGAGACCAAACAAGAATGGTCTAAAATGATAAAATGCAAACCTATATATATAGGAGATAGTGAATGAAATTATCACTTAAAACAATAGAATAAAATACAAGGTACAAAAATAAGTAAACAGAATTAAATCAGTCCAAATGATAAAATATGATGGAGGTAAAAAAAGTCTAAAAGAAAGTCTCACTAATACGTAGAATAAGGAAATGGTACAGTCCTCGGGAGTTGATCCGTTGATAAAATTTCCGTATATGTGGAGACAAAAAGGGGAGAATACGACAGGCAGCTGATAGTGTAATATTGTAAAATCCAAAGTTAAATTAATAGAAGGAAAATAATACACTCACATTAGTGAGAGCTATTAACCAGCTCTAGGATGATAGGCGTGTAGAGGTATAATCCCCGCTAAAGGATATATGGAAGAGATACGTCTGTCGCTCCGGCTTGGTAAAATCAGTGCTCCAAAATAAAAATAAAAAACAGCAATAATGCTCTCAGTTTGTAGGACTAAGAAAATAAAATATATATAAAATATACTCACAAGAGGAGAGCAGGAGGTACTGCTCTATCAATACAGCATAGGTGGAATGATCCCCACCTTGGATTTCTTGAGTCAGGATACAGAGGGTGCCAGGGAATGAAATTATAAAAAAAAAGTGCATATAAAATCTAATAAAATGAAAATTGGTCCTATTAAAGGGATAACCAAAAGACTTTTATTATTAAAAATGCACAATTAAAACCAGTAACACGTTTCACCAATTAAGGCTTTATCAAAATGGTATACCATTTTACCATTTTGATAAAGCCTTAATTGGTGAAACGCGTTGATGGTTTTAATTGTGCATTTTTAATAATAAAAGTATTTTGGTTATCCCTTTAATAGGACCAATTTTCAGCCCTTACAATCACACGAACGCCCGGTCTCTATGGAAGTCCCATCTGACCGATTTCCACTTACAGTATCAAACTGGCGTTTGGGAGTTTCAATCAACCGAATGAGGGGAGCATTCATATGGAGCCAGATGCTGTATAACTGTGTACTTCCGCACGAACGGAGACCGGCTCTTGGTACTGATTTCATGGAACTCTAACTCGGATACAACCACATGGCGAGCCGGTCAAACTTTCACACGATGCGACACGAAAACTACCAAACGGATTTTCGTGCAATTTGGATATGTTACTCCTAGTATCCTCAACTAGGACATGTAGAAAGTATATTTTTCAAAATGTGGAAAATTGTTAATGTTTCTGGCCAGCAGATAATTGAGTTTAGTATGTTGCTGAAACTCAATTATCTAGCATGGCCCAGAGGAGGAGCTTGTACTGTATAAATTGAATGCCTGTTGCTTCCAGTAAATCAGTCTTGTTCCAGCATTAAAATAATAGAAGAAAGGCTGCGCACACAAATAAAAATAAAGTCCAATGTAAAGGAAAGTCCCAATGTTTTTATCCTTACAGATGGTCTTTGCTAATGACGTCTTCTCTTAATGTAGCGGTTCCACTTATATGAAAGAAAAAAGAGGAGAGAGAAGGGCGACCAATAGTGTAGAATATAAAATTCTGGTGTGAACATAAAAGAATAATAATATAGAACTCACATTTGCCAGAGCTATTGTCCTAGCTCTGGTTTAAGGCGCATACAGCGGTTTAATCCCCGCTTGTAGGATTTAAATGGGTTCCTCTCTGTGATAGGTGTCCAATTCTCGGAATAAAAGAAACAGCCGATAGTGCTCACTGTATAGCAATATGGATAAAATAATAAAAGAATGTACTTACAAAGCAGGAGCAGATTTACTGCTCCGTGATGACAGCTTGGGTGGATTGATCCCCACCTAGGATTTCTTTAAGTACAGGAGGCTTCCAGGGATTTTCAAGTTTTTTTTTAAAACCAGTAAAAAAGGATAAAATAATTAAAAAGGCCAGGGTAATAAAAAAGGAAAATTATGTGTCTATAAAAAAGATTATTGGTACAAACAGATAACCAAAAATACTTTAATATATAAAAGAACACAATAATTAAATTTCCATAACGCGTTTCGTCAGAGACTTTTTCAAATGGAATAACATGTAATACCTGGCTTGATAATGTTATATAGGAGCATAACTGATTTACATTTGGCGCCAAAATTGGTCCGTCCAATCAGAAATAGAAGCATATATAATAACTTTAAAACATAATTTTACCTTTATCAGTACATTGTCTGCTGTTTTATAACACATTCCTGATATTTATAATTAAAAAACGAGGGTGGGAAAGTGTGGTTTGATACGATTTAAAAAAGTCACATGGCATGCGGCACTTCCGCTTTTCGGAAGTCTAGCCGCAATGCCACATGGGAAATGTAGTTTAAAATGGCCGCGGTTGGCGGGCGCATAGTAAAATAAAAATCTATAGTGCCAGATTGGCACAATGGTTCCCTTAAACCTAGGGAAGCCTAAAACTTAGAAAAAAGAAAAGGCACTAATTTAAAACTAAATGTAATGCCTAAATCTATGTACAGATTAATCGGCACTTCCGCAAACCGGAAGTTGAAGCCGAAGTGCCTGATGGGAAATGTAGTACAGGCTAATTATTAAAACAAAATAGAATTGCTGGAAAATAATATGGTGGGGCATAAAGTAAAACAAAACAAAAGTGCCTAATGTGAAGTATAATTTGGACTAATAATATGATAAAAAAATAAATAAAAAATAAACTATAAAAAATAAAAAATAAGATTGAATACTTTAAAGGTACAACAGTAAAAACCTTAAGTGCAAACATGATATTAAAAAATGATATTAAAAAATATTGGCATAGTCAGAAAGGGTATTAAAAGCAACATTTGAAATATAAGAAATACAGACATCATTTTATATCTATTTTCATAAGAAATTGTATAGATCAAAATCTGCATTAAGACCATGGGGTATAAGGGTCTTGAGTTTATACACCCATTCCATCTCTGTTTTACCAAGCAGTTTTTTTATATCACCTCCACGCCAGGAGGTAGAACATTTTTTTATACCTATACATTTTAGTAGGCGTGGATCTTTGTTGTGTATAATAAAATGTTTGGATACTGTATGGTTTAAGTACCCATTTTTGATATTTCTGCAGTGTTCACTTAGCCTTATCTTTAAGCACCTTGTGGTCATCCCCACATATTGGAGGCCACATGGACACTCAAGCAGATAGATAACATTTTTCGTATTACAACAGATAAAATCATAAATATTGTACACTCTTTTTGTTTGGTTAGACATAAAATTTGTGACTTTAGATGGAGTAGAATGATCTGTGGTTTTACATACAATACACTGTTTACATTTGTAAAAACCTTTTGTCTGAGGAAAAAAGGATACATTTTTGGGGGGAGATTGTTTAGTAAAATTAGTAGTTAAAATGGATTTAAAATTTGGTGCTCCTCTAAAAACAATGTTCGGATGGATGGGTATGATGGGATTAAGTATCTCGTCGTGTTTAAGTATATGCCAGTGCTTTCTTATTATTTTTTTAACATCATTACTTTTATTGTTGAAATTAAAAATCACTGGGAGTACTATTGATTCGTCTTTTTCTTTATTTTTATACATCAGAAGTTCTTTTCTTTCTTTTTGTTTTACTGTATTAATTGTAGTAATTAAATCTGATTCTAAATATTTCTTTTCCATAAATTTGTCTTTTAAAAACTCTGCTTGCTCATTAAAATCTGAAAGTTCTGAACAATTTCTACGGAGACGTAAAAATTGGCTTTTTGGTGCGCTCTCAAGCCAGGGTTTGTAGTGGCAACTAGATTTTTCTATGGCTGTGTTTACGCATACTTTTTTAAAAAAAGTTTTAGTTTGGAGTAGTCCCTTATTAATAAAAATACTAAGATCTAAAAAATTGATGGATTTTTTACTAAATTCATACGTAAGAATAATACCCCTATTATTGGTATTTAAATGGTTGATAAATTCAGTAAGATGATTTTCTGATCCGTCCCAAATAAAAAAAGAGGTCGTCTATGTATCTAAAATAAGTGACTAGGTTTGCCCGCCATCGATGGTTACCCCAAATGGCTTCTGATTCCCAGTCAGCCATAAACAAATTGGCGTAACTGGGGGCAAACCTAGTCCCCATAGCAGTGCCTCTCTTTTGCAAATAAAATGAATCTAAAAACCAGAAATAATTATTTTTTAAAATAATATTAATACCTTCTATTATAAAGTCTATTTGGATATCTGGGATCCTAGCTTCTTGAGTTAAAATTTCTTTTATAGCTTGGCAACCAATGTCATGGGGAATGATAGTATAAAGAGACTGTACGTCACATGTAACTAAAATAAAACTATTTTTCCAAGTAAAATCACTTAAAAATTTTAAAAGTGACATAGAGTCTTTTAAATAGGACTTCATGAGTTTGACCGAAGGCTGTAAAAGGGTATCAATATATTGTGAAAGATTACATAAAAGTGAACCTATCCCAGAAACGATTGGTCTGCCTGGGGGATGTTGTTCATCTTTATGAATTTTGGGAAGAAAGTAAATATCAGGGGTGATCGGAAATTCCTTATTTAAAAAGTTAAATTCTTGTTTATTTAAAATATTTAAGTTCAGACCCTTATTTAAAAAGTTAAATAGGATAGTTTGTATCTTTTTTGTAGGATCTATTGAGAGTTGTTCATATACATTTATGTCTTTCAATTGTCTATGGGCTTCATCGATATACATCTTACTGGACTGGATGACTACTCCGCCACCTTTGTCTGCTGATTTGATGACAATATCTTTATCTTTTTGGAGTTCTTTAATAGCTTGTCTTTCGGCATTTGTAAGATTGTTAGAATCATATTTTTTGTATTTGATTTTTTCTAAGTCTTTAAGAACAAGTTTTTCAAATAAAATTAAAGGGGCCGATTTAAAATGAGATGGATAAAATTTGGATTTTTCCCTAAGGTGTGTATTTAAAAAAGGACTACTGTCTGTCTTAAGAGAAGAAGGTAAAATAGGTGGGATGAGTTCTTTGTCATTTTTGCTTATAAAAAATCTTTTTAATGTGGCTTTTCTAACGAATTTGTTTACGTCAAGAAAGGCTTGAAATGAGTTAAAAGAAGAGGTAGGGGCAAATTTAAGGCCTTTACTTAAAACAGACAATTGTGTTGCTGTTAGAACTTTCTGAGAGAGGTTAAAAATGCCATTACAGGAATTGATAAGAGGTGTTATTGTCTTTCCAATCTTTCTCTTTTGTTCCCGTCTTCCACTTCGTCTTCCTCTAAATCTAGAATTCTTTTTTGGGAACGTGATGGGTGTGGTGTTTGAGCTAGTGTGGGCTGGTGCGTGCGTATCTCTAAAAAATGGTCCTCGTTGTCAAAGTCTGAGTCTACTGATAGTAGTTGATATCTATTAGTGTGGTTTGGGATAACAGGTGATTTCAAATAGTTAGAATAGTCATTGTGATCATTAGTATACCTAGATCTTTGTGGTTTTGGTGAGAAATTAAAACCAGAAGAATTATGATATCTGGGAGATTGAGGTGCAGGGTTATAATTATGATGAGGAAATTTCCTTTGTTTGTGTGAGGGTACTTGATATGTGTTGGTGTTACCTTGGTAAGGTAATTTAGAGGAAACGTGAGGTTGGTGAGAAAAAGTTTTTGGAGGTCTGGATGTAGAAGGGGATTGATGGTAAGGGGGTCTACATGTAGCGTAATTTTGATATTTTGAAGGTGGTTGGTTTGACACATTATTAAAGGAGTGAGAATTGTACGTATAATTTTGGTAATTTGATCTAGAGGGGTAGTTTTCAGAGGTATACTTTTTTTTGTAAGTAGGAAGACGGGAACAAAAGAGAAAGATTGGAAAGACAATAACACCTCTTATCAATTCCTGTAATGGCATTTTTAACCTCTCTCAGAAAGTTCTAACAGCAACACAATTGTCTGTTTTAAGTAAAGGCCTTAAATTTGCCCCTACCTCTTCTTTTAACTAATTTCAAGCCTTTCTTGACGTAAACAAATTCGTTAGAAAAGCCACATTAAAAAGATTTTTTATAAGCAAAAATGACAAAGAACTCATCCCACCTATTTTACCTTCTTCTCTTAAGACAGACAGTAGTCCTTTTTTAAATACACACCTTAGGGAAAAATCCAAATTTTATCCATCTCATTTTAAATCGGCCCCTTTAATTTTATTTGAAAAACTTGTTCTTAAAGACTTAGAAAAAATCAAATACAAAAAAT
The DNA here is from genome assembly GCA_933207985.1 of Pelobates cultripes. NCBI lineage: Eukaryota > Metazoa > Chordata > Amphibia > Anura > Pelobatidae > Pelobates > Pelobates cultripes. The sequence continues at coordinate 125,777,894 of OW240922.1, read as the reverse complement.
ATGATTCTAACAATCTTACAAATGCCGAAAGACAAGCTATTAAAGAACTCCAAAAAGATAAAGATATTGTCATCAAATCAGCAGACAAAGGTGGCGGAGTAGTCATCCAGTCCAGTAAGATGTATATCGATGAAGCCCATAGACAATTGAAAGACATAAATGTATATGAACAACTCTCAATAGATCCTACAAAAAAGATACAAACTATCCTATTTAACTTTTTAAATAAGGGTCTGAACTTAAATATTTTAAATAAACAAGAATTTAACTTTTTAAATAAGGAATTTCCGATCACCCCTGTTATTTACTTTCTTCCCAAAATTCATAAAGATGAACAACATCCCCCAGGCAGACCAATCGTTTCTGGGATAGGTTCACTTTTATGTAATCTTTCACAATATATTGATACCCTTTTACAGCCTTCGGTCAAACTCATGAAGTCCTATTTAAAAGACTCTATGTCACTTTTAAAATTTTTAAGTGATTTTACTTGGAAAAATAGTTTTATTTTAGTTACATGTGACGTACAGTCTCTTTATACTATCATTCCCCATGACATTGGTTGCCAAGCTATAAAAGAAATTTTAACTCAAGAAGCTAGGATCCCAGATATCCAAATAGACTTTATAATAGAAGGTATTAATATTATTTTAAAAAATAATTATTTCTGGTTTTTAGATTCATTTTATTTGCAAAAGAGAGGCACTGCTATGGGGACTAGGTTTGCCCCCAGTTACGCCAATTTGTTTATGGCTGACTGGGAATCAGAAGCCATTTGGGGTAACCATCGATGGCGGGCAAACCTAGTCACTTATTTTAGATACATAGACGACCTCTTTTTTATTTGGGACGGATCAGAAAATCATCTTACTGAATTTATCAACCATTTAAATACCAATAATAGGGGTATTATTCTTACGTATGAATTTAGTAAAAAATCCATAAATTTTTTAGATCTTAGTATTTTTATTAATAAGGGACTACTCCAAACTAAAACTTTTTTAAAAAAAGTATGTGTAAATACAGCCATAGAAAAATCTAGTTGCCACTACAAACCCTGGCTTGAGAGCGCACCAAAAAGCCAATTTTTACGTCTCCGTAGAAATTGTTCAGAACTTTCAGATTTTAATGAGCAAGCAGAGTTTTTAAAAGACAAATTTATGGAAAAGAAATATTTAGAATCAGATTTAATTACTACAATTAATACAGTAAAACAAAAAGAAAGAAAAGAACTTCTGATGTATAAAAATAAAGAAAAAGACGAATCAATAGTACTCCCAGTGATTTTTAATTTCAACAATAAAAGTAATGATGTTAAAAAAATAATAAGAAAGCACTGGCATATACTTAAACACGACGAGATACTTAATCCCATCATACCCATCCATCCGAACATTGTTTTTAGAGGAGCACCAAATTTTAAATCCATTTTAACTACTAATTTTACTAAACAATCTCCCCCCAAAAATGTATCCTTTTTTCCTCAGACAAAAGGTTTTTACAAATGTAAACAGTGTATTGTATGTAAAACCACAGATCATTCTACTCCATCTAAAGTCACAAATTTTATGTCTAACCAAACAAAAAGAGTGTACAATATTTATGATTTTATCTGTTGTAATACGAAAAATGTTATCTATCTGCTTGAGTGTCCATGTGGCCTCCAATATGTGGGGATGACCACAAGGTGCTTAAAGATAAGGCTAAGTGAACACTGCAGAAATATCAAAAATGGGTACTTAAACCATACAGTATCCAAACATTTTATTATACACAACAAAGATCCACGCCTACTAAAATGTATAGGTATAAAAAAATGTTCTACCTCCTGGCGTGGAGGTGATATAAAAAAACTGCTTGGTAAAACAGAGATGGAATGGGTGTATAAACTCAAGACCCTTATACCCCATGGTCTTAATGCAGATTTTGATCTATACAATTTCTTATGAAAATAGATATAAAATGATGTCTGTATTTCTTATATTTCAAATGTTGCTTTTAATACCCTTTCTGACTATGCCAATATTTTTTAATATCATTTTTTAATATCATGTTTGCACTTAAGGTTTTTACTGTTGTACCTTTAAAGTATTCAATCTTATTTTTTATTTTTTATAGTTTATTTTTTATTTATTTTTTTATCATATTATTAGTCCAAATTATACTTCACATTAGGCACTTTTGTTTTGTTTTACTTTATGCCCCACCATATTATTTTCCAGCAATTCTATTTTGTTTTAATAATTAGCCTGTACTACATTTCCCATCAGGCACTTCGGCTTCAACTTCCGGTTTGCGGAAGTGCCGATTAATCTGTACATAGATTTAGGCATTACATTTAGTTTTAAATTAGTGCCTTTTCTTTTTTCTAAGTTTTAGGCTTCCCTAGGTTTAAGGGAACCATTGTGCCAATCTGGCACTATAGATTTTTATTTTACTATGCGCCCGCCGACCGCGGCCATTTTAAACTACATTTCCCATGTGGCATTGCGGCTAGACTTCCGAAAAGCGGAAGTGCCGCATGCCATGTGACTTTTTTAAATCGTATCAAACCACACTTTCCCACCCTCGTTTTTTAATTATAAATATCAGGAATGTGTTATAAAACAGCAGACAATGTACTGATAAAGGTAAAATTATGTTTTAAAGTTATTATATATGCTTCTATTTCTGATTGGACGGACCAATTTTGGCGCCAAATGTAAATCAGTTATGCTCCTATATAACATTATCAAGCCAGGTATTACATGTTATTCCATTTGAAAAAGTCTCTGACGAAACGCGTTATGGAAATTTAATTATTGTGTTCTTTTATATATTAAAGTATTTTTGGTTATCTGTTTGTACCAATAATCTTTTTTATAGACACATAATTTTCCTTTTTTATTACCCTGGCCTTTTTAATTATTTTATCCTTTTTTACTGGTTTTAAAAAAAAACTTGAAAATCCCTGGAAGCCTCCTGTACTTAAAGAAATCCTAGGTGGGGATCAATCCACCCAAGCTGTCATCACGGAGCAGTAAATCTGCTCCTGCTTTGTAAGTACATTCTTTTATTATTTTATCCATATTGCTATACAGTGAGCACTATCGGCTGTTTCTTTTATTCCGAGAATTGGACACCTATCACAGAGAGGAACCCATTTAAATCCTACAAGCGGGGATTAAACCGCTGTATGCGCCTTAAACCAGAGCTAGGACAATAGCTCTGGCAAATGTGAGTTCTATATTATTATTCTTTTATGTTCACACCAGAATTTTATATACTACACTATTGGTCGCCCTTCTCTCTCCTCTTTTTTCTTTCATATAAGTGGAACCGCTACATTAAGAGAAGACGTCATTAGCAAAGACCATCTGTAAGGATAAAAACATTGGGACTTTCCTTTACATTGGACTTTATTTTTATTTGTGTGCGCAGCCTTTCTTCTATTATTTTCATCCATCCAGTTCTAAAGGGTCTGAGGGATCCCCTTTTAAGGTTGCTGCCTATAAGTTATCTAGCGCTGTCTCATTTCCATTTTCTTGTTACTTGTTCCAGCATTAAGCTTTGGCTCATGTGTGGATTATTTGGCGATACCAGCGTTATTTTACCCTGTGGATTATTGTTGTTATTCTGCTATTGGGAAAAAGGGAATACTGGACGGTGATACAGATTACTACCGTCACACACACAAACACAGACTGCTGAACACATTCACACACCGACTGCTGAATACACACACACACACACACACACACACACACACACACACAGACTGCTGAATACACACACACACACACACAGAGAGACTGCTGAACACACACACACAGAGACTGCTGAAAACATTCACACACAGACTGCTTAATGCACACACACACCGACACACACAGACTGCTAAATACACACACTGTCCGCTAAATACACACACACACAAACATACACACCGTCTGCTGAATACACACACACTGCTGAATACACACACTGCTGAATACACACACTGCTGAATACATACACAAGCAGTCAGCTGAATACACACGCAGTCAGTTGAATATACACACACACACACTGCTGAATACATAAAGACTGCTGAATACACACACACACACATATACTGCATTGAGGGGTGCAGTGTATGTGTTTAAGGGTGTGGAGTGCGATGTTTGAGGTGTGTGTGTTAGGGGTGCTGTGTGTGTGGGGCATAGCGGTGCTGTTTCTGCGGGGGGGTAGTGGTGCTGTGTGTGGGTGTGGGGGGGTAGTGGTGCTCTGTGTGTGCTGTGTGTGTGGGGGAAGGGGTGCTGTGTGTGGGGGGTAGGGTGTGTGGGGGTAGGGTGCTGTGTGTGGGGGTAGGGGTGCTGGATGTGGGTGGTAGGGGTGCTGTGTGTTGGGGCAGGGGTGCTGTGTGTTGGGGCAGGGGTGCTGTGTTGGGGCAGGGGTGCTGTGTTGGGGGGGTCGGGGTGCTGTGTGTGGGGGGTAGGGGTGCTGTGTCGGAAGGGTTGAAGATACATAAAAAACAAAAAAAGCATATTGAATCAATATCCCCCCCTCCCTTCTTCTTACCTTTGGGTAAGGGGGGGGGGGGGAACACAGCCATCCCTGGTGGTGGTGGTAAGTATGGAGGACTGTGGCAAACCTAGCCACTTAAGACTGTATTTATATTTATGTGATATTGTTGCTTGAAGACTGCCTGAAATGTCCGTGTTCCCTATTCTGTGTTTTATGTGAACGAGAGCATTCGTATGCTGGCAGCACGAAACAAAGTACCGAATGGGAGACCACACACAGTGGGTCGTGTGGCTCCCATTACGGATGGCAACAATGTATCTCTCGGCAGTTAATAGATTTTCAGGGTGGCCGCCGTTCAGATACCGACCACGCGGCGGTCGGCCATCTTGGATCCTTTGTTAGCCCAGCGGTGTTTGGTTGTCGAGTGCCTGGAACTAAAATCGGATACTCAACAGCACGAACACCGCTGGACTTCCAGGCCGTTCGGGACCACAATCTTTCGGTACTTTCTCTCTACATGTGTATTCTGACTTTTCTGAGGAGTTTATATTCAAGTGTATTTCGTGCTGCGTTCGGATAATTGTGCTGGGATCTGAGCAGTACTTTCACGAAGTATGCGCTCAGACCCCAGCTATCTGCCGAATGGTCATTCGGTACAATGGCACGAATAAAATATGTTATGGATTTTTAAGTAAAAAGCCAGTTCTGCTGTACGGAGGGATAATCCACTTAACAGGATATTCTTATGGGAGTATCCCTCTCGTACAGCGGTGCATGGTGGGAGAAATGTCCTGTATGTTAAGTTCCCCATGTAGTCCCCTACTGTACAACCACTGTAAAGTAATTAAGCAAAACCCCTTGCATGGGGAACCTCATAAATACTGGAGCTTGTGAATAAAACCTCAGTTGACTCCCAGCCTAAGTGTTGTCTAGTTCTTGGGAAGGAAGGATCCTTATAACGTTACAGGGATTATTGTATGCTCTACTTATTTTCCTGGATTATTATATGCTGCTCCTGTCTACCAGTGGAGATACTGTGGATTATACTACCTCTCCGCTACAATTGGTGGCAAGCGACGGGATTTCAACCACACAGCAAACCAGCGTTCGGCAGTAATCACACGAATAAAGAAGAGAAGCAGCAGTTCAACGGAACAAACCATTCAGATAAAACTAGTGTTCGGTAAATATGTCAAAATATACGAACAACTGGTGAATGGAGTCGAACTATGCAACATTGAAACGGGCTACACTGAAAGAGTTGTTACAAGCAAGGGGAAAAAAGCACCAGCAATAAAACCAAAGTGACCCTTGTGGCAGAACTCATGGAGGGAGACAGAGAAACTACTGCTGCAGCTCCACGGGAAACAGACCCCAGCGAATTTGACAAGGAGCTGAGGAGCAGGCTAGCCTTTTATCTAGATACCCCCTCCATAGAGATACTGACCCGACTGATGGTGGACGTACAGGAGTACCTGGTGGTCAGGCTCCAAGCAAGTCAGCGAGCCGGGGAAAGAGTCCCAACGCCTGTCAGCACTACCCCGGGGAAAGCCAAGATTCCCTACCAAACCTTTAAGAGCTATACAGAAGCTGACGGCGACATAGATGACTACCTGCAAGATTTTGAGAGGTTGTGCCAACTACACGACATCAGTGAGGCGGATCAGGTACCTCTACTGGCTGGGAGACTATCCAGCCGTGCAGCGGAGGCGTACCGGGCCGTGCCAGATGAGGACAGTAGAGACTATGCTAAAGTAAAACAAGCAATTTTAGCCAGGTATGCGATTACCTCAGAGGCATACCGGCTAAAGTTTCGGGACATTAAGAAACCGAACAAAGACACACACACAGAGTGGGCACAATGACTGCAGCGAGCCGCATAGGGTGGTTGGAAGCCACCCAGGTTACCACTCTGGAAGACCTGTTCCAGTTAATGGTCATGGAGCAGTTCTTCAATGGGATACCCCCCCATCTGCAAAATTGGGTAAGGGACCGAAAACCACGCATGCTACAAGAGGCAGCCAAACTGGCAGATGAGTTCCAAGATACCAGAAAGGGCCAGCGCACCCAGCACCGACCGGTCTATGGACCTACAGCACCGTTACCAGCCGTGGGGCATATGCAGCGAGACTGTCCCCGCAACCGACCCAGGCCGAGCTGGAATAATCCAGCATCCAGCAACCGAGCAGCCGTGCACTGTATACAAGCAGAACACTATGAAGCACCCGAGGTAGCCACTCCAATGGAAGAACCTCTTGGGGCTCTACATGAGGTAAACCCCATTCAGGCCACCTCTGATAACCGGCAGGGACACCGACATGAAGTACGCATGGAGTCTATGAGACTCTGGGGCCCCCTTAACTCTAGTCCGAAACCATCTGGTGCCAAGGAATAATCTAACTGGGGACTATGTGGCTGTACAGGTGGCAGGGGGAGTGATTTACACTATGCCCCGGATAGACGAGCTCCTAGACAAAATGGCCAGGGGCCAGTACCTCACCACAATAGATTTGTGTAAGGGGTACTGGCAAATCCCGCTGGCTGAGGATGCCATCCCCAAGTTGGCGTTTGTCACCCCGTTTGGCATGACCTTGAACTGGTACAGGCCATTCGGGATGAAAAACGCCCCAGCTACCTTTCAGAGGATGGTGGATCGGCTACTGGATGGGTTCCATGAGTATGCTTGCGTCTATCTAGACGATATAGCCATCTTCAGCCACTCCTGGACCGAACACCTGAGCACATAGGAGCTGTACTAGACCGGATTAGGGAGGCAGGACTAACCCTTAAACCCAGTAAGTGCCACATAGGGATGGCAGAAGTTCAGTACCTAGGGCACAGGGTAGGAAGCGGCCAACAGAAGCCAGAGCCCGCTAAAATAGAGGCGGTCGCCAAGTGGCCAACTGTGTATGCCGGCTTGGTTCTGGGGGAGCATTGTGGCAAACCTAGCCACTTAAGACTGTATTTACCTTTATGTGATATTGTTGCTTGAAGACTGCCTGAAATGTCCATGTTCCCTATTCTGCGTTTTATGTGAACGAGAGCATTCGTATGCTGGCGGCACGAAAGCCGCCAGCATTCATATAGTAGTTTCACGATCAGTGAATTTCAACACTGTTCGTGAAAAAAAGTACCAAATGGGAGACCACACACAGTGGGTCGTGTGTCTCCCATTACGGATGGCAACAATGTATCTCTCGGCAGTTAATAGATTTTCAGGGTGTCTGCCGTTCTGATATCGACCATCTTAGATCCTTTGTTAGCCCAGCGGTGTTTGGTCGTCGAATGCCTGGAACTAAAATCGGCTACTTGACGGCACGAACACCGCTGGACTTCCAGGCCATTCGGGATCACGGTCTTTCGGTACTTTCTTTCTACATGTGTATTCATGACTTTTCTGAGGAGTTTATATTCAAGTGTATTTCGTGCGGCGTTCATTCGGTACAATGGCACAAATAAAATATATAAGTTATGGATTTTTAAGTAAAAAGCCAGTTCTACTGTATGGAGGGATAATCCACAAGAGCTGCTTCCTAGATGCCACCCCCTGCTTCCGGTCCTGCCAATAAGAAAGCAGAGTAGGCGCCTGCCGTTTTGGGCAGGCAGGTGCCTACTCTGCATTGATGGCACGTGCCATAGGTTTGCCATCACAGCTCTATACTGACTTCCAAGTGTAAAGGGTGGATCTTATCAGGGCCGGACTGGGAATTAAAAGCAGCCCTGGAAAAAAAATATTTACCAGCCCCATAATGCATCGCGCCAGCATAGTGTGCAGATACAGAGTTAGAACAGATAACTTAAAATTAAAAAGTACTTCAACGTAAAAAGCGCACTCATAGGCTTCAAAATAAACAAAAGTGCAGATTTATTTTAAGCAGATGTGCCTTTGCATGTAATCAATGTTTCAGTCCAACTAATGCCCCACCCATATGAACTAACGCCAGTGCTGCACACAGTGTGTGTTTACATTAAAAAGCCTGCAGGGACCAGCTATAGACACCAGAACCACTTCATTAAGCTATAGTGTCCCTTTAATGTGAGGTACATTATAGATTAGTGTCACTAATAATATACTAGATTGCCTACTTACAAGCAGATGAGGATGATGATGGGCTGCAGTTTGGCTCCACTGGTCTGGTGTAGAACAGGATCTCTGGAGGCTGTTTGCAGCTGTGGTCACAAAATTCAATGTTCTGGGAGAATTGGAAGCAGCTCCATTTTTTGGGGTCTGTCTGGGCCCCAGGGCCTGACGGTGAGTATGCCCATAAGGCCCACTCATAAGTTCCACCCACCCATGAGTTTGCTCACAGGGAGTGGAGTGTGTAGGGGATATGTTATGTATTATTGTAGAGGATCTAATATGTGTGCTTATGGTATGTAGTGTATAGGGTTACCAGTTTGTGCAGGTGATGTAGTGTGTTAGTGTGTAGTGGAAGCAGTGTGTATTTGTGTATAAGGGATGTATTATGTGTTTCTGGTTGTGTGTAAGGGATGCATTGTGTGAATCTGTGTTTGTATGCATAAGGGATGCAAGGTGTGTGTCTGTATGTGTGTGCATTGAGTGTAAGAGATGCATTGTGTTTCTGTGTGTATGTAAGAAAAGAAGTGTGTGTGTTTGCATGTGTGTGTACGGGTTTGCATTGTCTGTTTCTGTGTATGTGTGCAAAGGATGCATTGTCTTTGTGTGTAAGGGTTGCATTGTGTGTGTGTGTAAAGGATGCATTGTGTGTTTCTCTGTGTGTAAGGGAAGCATGTTGTGTTTCTGTGTATGTATAGGGATGCATTGTGTGTGTGTGCACGCGTAGTGTGAAAGAGCTCCCTGTCTTGGCCCCTGTCCTATAGAGCTGCCCCTTCTGTCCCGTAGAGCTCTCCCCTGCACCTTAGTGGTCTCTCCTCTCCCCCACCCTCCCCTAGCGGTCTCTTCTCACACTCACCCACCCTCCCTGTGCTCTTCTCACCCCCCCCTCCACCCTCCCTGTGTTCTTCTCACTCCTCCCTCTATGTGTTCTCCTCACACCCCCTGTGTTCGTCTTACCCCCCTCCTCCCTCTATGTGTTCTCCTCACACCCCCTGTGTTCGTCTTACCCCCCTCCTCCCTGTGTTCTTCTTACTTCCCCCCTTGGTCGTCTTACTCCCCCACCTGTTCTTCTTACCCCCTTCTTCTTATTGCTCCCCCTTCTTCTTCTTACCTTCTTCTTACTCCCCCCCTTCTTCTTACTCCCCCTCCTTCTTCTTCCCCTTCTTCTTCTTACTCCCCCTTCTTCTTCTTACCCC
>OW240922.1:125723955-125768035 GCA_933207985.1 Pelobates cultripes | reverse complement strand
GTTACAGGAAACAGAAACTCTGCGCGGAACAGGAGCTTCTGTTTCCTGTAACCGGCCGGACTGACAGGAAGTGCACAGTCAGTGTGCACCTTCCTATCAGTCCGGCCGACCGGCCACCGCTACAGGGGAGGGGAGGGGAGAAGCTGCAGCCACCTGAGGCTCTTAACAGAGCGCTCGGGCGGCTGCATTATTTAAAGGGCCGGCCCAGGAACGCGGCCGGCCCCCAGGTGCCGCGGCCCACCGGGAAATTTCCCGGTATCCCGGTGGGCCAGTCCGGCCCTGGATCTTATAACAGTTATTGACAGGGAGCTAAGGTGGGGGTTGCTCTCTCTATACTGACTGCCAGGTGTAAAGGGCGGAGCTTATAACAATGATTGACAGTGAGCTAAGATGGAGGGGGCTCTCTCTATACTGACTGCCAGGTGTAAAGGGCGGAGCTTATAACAATGATTGACAGGGAGCTAAGATGGATTTGGCTCTCTCTATACTGACTGCCAGGTGTAAAGGGCGGAGCTTATAACAATGATTGACAAGGAGCTAAGATGGAGGCGGCTCTCTATACTGACTGCCAGGTGTAAAGGGCGGAGCTTATTACAATGACTGACAGGGAGCTAAGATGGAGGTGGCTCTCTCTATACTGACTGCCAGGTGTAAAGGGCGGAGCTTATAACAATGACTGACAGGGAGCTAAGATGGAGGTGGCTCTCTCTATGCTGACTGCCAGGTGTAAAGGGCGGAGCTTATAACAATGATTGACAGGGAGCTAAGATGGAGGTGGCTCTCTCTATACAGACTGCCAGGCGTAAAGGGCGGAGCTTATAACAATGATTGACAGGGAGCTAAGATGGAGGTGGCTCTCTCTATACTGACTGCCAGGTGTAAAGGGCGGAGCTTATAACAATGATTGACAGGGAGCTAAGATGGAGGCGGCTCTCTCTATACTGACTGCCAGGTGTAATGGGCGGAGCTTATAACAATGATTGACAGGGAGCTAAGATGGAGGCGGCTCTCTCTATACTGACTGCCAGGTGTAAAGGGCGGAGCTTATAACAATGATTGACAAGGAGCTAAGATGGAGGCGGCTCTCTCTATACTGACTGCCAGGTGTAAAGGGCGGAGCTTATAACAATGATTGACAGGGAGCTAAGATGGAGGTGGCTCTCTCTATACTGACTGCCAGGTGTAAAGGGCGGAGCTTATAACAATGATTGACAGGGAGCTAAGATGGAGGTGGCTCTCTCTATACTGACTGCCAGGTGTAAAGGGCGGAGCTTATAACAATGATTGACAGGGAGCTAAGATGGAGGTGGCTCTCTCTATACTGACTGCCAGGTGTAAAGGGCGGAGCTTATAACAATGATTGACAGGGAGCTAAGATGGAGGTGGCTCTCTATACTGACTGCCAGGTGTAAAGGGCGGAGCTTATAACAATGACTGACAGGGAGCTAAGATGGAGGTGGCTCTCTCTATACTGACTGCCAGGTGTAAAGGGCGGAGCTTATAACAATGATTGACAGGGAGCTAAGATGGAGGCGGCTCTCTCTATACTGACTGCCAGGTGTAAAGGGCGGAGCTTATAACAATGATTGACAGGGAGCTAAGATGGAGGTGGCTCTCTCTATACTGACTGCCAGGTGTAAAGGGGGCGGAGCTTATAACAATGATTGACAGGGAGCTAAGATGGAGGCGCACAGTTACAGGATAAAGAAGTGTAGATTATACTTTTAAAATAAGTATATTTAAAAAAAAAAAAACAAATTGGAAAACTCCTCCCCACCTTTAGTATATAACAGGATCCTTCAGCCATATACCTTTGGTCGGACAGTGTTTGTAAATATGGCGTTCCTTGCTTCTGTGCAAAGAGTGAAACAGAAAGAACTTCATTTAACTAAATCTATTTACTTTCAATACTTAATGACATGATTTTTATATTAAATATATTGTTCAGGTGACAGGTGTTCTGTAATAAATTCTTCAACTGGGATCTCTCACAGTGCTGTGCTCACACTCATTAAGTGTGGCTCCTCAAAGTAACTGTCTGAGGGTCAGAAAGTAAAGATTACTGACTATAGAAAGCAGGAGAACGTTATTAAACAATATCGAAATGCTTCCTGCCTACAGTTTCTACTGTCTGTGATATAATTAAAGGAACACTATAGTCACCAAAACAAATTAATCTTAATGAAGCAGTTGTGGTGTATAAATCATGTCCCTGCAGTCTCATTGCTCAATTCTCTGTCATCTAGGAGTTAAATCATTCTGACACAACCTGCATGAACATGTGGTTTCATCATGACCGTTTTTTTATCTCCTGCTCTGTAAATTGAACTTTGATTACACACATGAGGTTCCTGCAGGGTCTAGCAAGCTATTAACAGGGCAGGAGATAATGCATTCTAAATTAAACAGAATTTACAATAAAATAAACATTAAATTACTCTTTACAGGAAGTGTTTAAGAAACCTGTGTAAGTCACATGCAGGGAGGTGTGGCTAGGGCTAAATAAACAAAGTGGTTTAACTTGCAAATGGCAGAGAATTGAGCAGTGAGACTGCAGGGGCATGATCTATTCATTAAGCTAAAGTTGTTTTTGTGCATACTGTATCCTTTTAAGAATGGAATATAACAGGAAAAGCAAGATTTGTCAGACCAAGAAAAATCTCTACTATAAAATCAGGGAAGCAATATTATGACTCAAATCAGTACAAAGGACCCACAGGTATATTTAGCTTGATCTGGAGCCAGTGTGCGCTGATTCATTGTGTCACGGTGCTTGCACAAACGCAGACTGCATTTAAGGGGAAAATGTAGCTGCATTGCAAAACTCAACGTCTGAAGACTGCAACACAATACATAGATAAACCAGGGGTTATTCTGCTATTAAACATTATTGTATGATGAAGTGAAAATTGGATTGGGTGGATGCATTACGTGGTGGGTGCATCACAATATGGATGTATCACAAGGTGGATGTAGTATAGTGTGGGTGTATTATGGGGTGGATGTATTATGTGGTCGGTGTATTATGGGTTGGATGTATTACGTGGTGGATGTATTATGGGGTGACCAACCACTGCAGGTCGAACCTCTCTTCCTTCAGAGCAAAGCAGGAATGACCTCTTAAAAGAGCTTAAGAGTGATTATAGCAAGGGAATATGCAGAGCATAGCAATCCCATGTAGCAGTTTCCTCCAATAAGGGACAGAACTCCAAATTGAGGGTGAAGTAGAACTGTCTAATATTTTATTTTACTTGGGACTAGCCCATATGGTAATTTCATTAACATTGCTATGAAAACTCAATAAAATTACAAACAGTCAAATCATAGCAGGCAACATACAGTGACTTAATATAACATAATTACATATTTATAAATGGGTGGGGAAGACCATAATTAACACAAAATGTCTCTCTTGCATGCAGAATTAACAATATGCAAATCTACCCAAATATGCAAATTACAAGTCTTTCTATTCAGGTAGTGCATATTACTGTTGCTACCAACAGAGGGCACTACACAAGCTCCATAGCCAAATCCACCTAGTTGGTAGCAATCCTCAGCAGTACAGGAGAGCAGGCAATACATCCCAGGGCCCATAGTCACATGGCAGGAGGCTGGCAATCAGTCTTCTCCAATGCCCAGTGGCGAGGCTGGTTCCGCCACAACTATAGGGTGGGTGTATCACAAGGTGGATGTATTATAGGGTGGTTATATTACAGTTTGAGTTTGTGTGGCTGTCGGTGGCCCAGGCAATATTGTAAAGGTAGCGGGAAGAATCAATTCTACAAAATATTAACAAACAGTAAAGACAATGAGACTGAAGATTGTTTGGATATTCCATTAGTCAAAACAGACCTCAAAACCAGCCAAATGGCTTCAAGAAATGAGAAATTAAGGTTTTGGAATGGTCTTCACAGCTCTCAGACTTTAATTTAGTTATTGTAGCGGAGCTGCAATGTTAAATCCCAATATCTCCGCTGGCACAGAAAGTAATCCAAGTAAAGTGCTGAAAATGAAGGCAATATCCCAAATCCCCCAGTAACCGGATGAAACAAAGTTCAGGGAGTCAACTGACGATTTTATTCACAAGCTCCAGTATTTATGTGATTCCCCATGCAAGGGGTTTCCTTAATTACTTTACAGGGGTTGTACAGTAGGGGACTACATGAGGAACTGAATATGCAGGACATTTCTCCCACCATGCACTGCTGTACGAGAGGGATACTCCCATGAGAATATCCTGTTAAGTGGATTATCCCTTCGTACAGCAGAACTGGCTTTTCACACAAAAATCAGTAACTTATATTTTATTTGTGCTATTGTACCGAATGACCGTTCGGCAGATAGCTGGGGTCTGAGCGCACACTTTGTGAAAGTACCGCTCAGATCCCAGCATAAATAACCGAATACGGCACGAAACACACTTTAGTATACATTCATCATAAAAGTCACGAATACACAATTGGGGAAAAAGTACCAAAAGACCGGCGCTCCCGAACGGCTTGGAAGTCCAGCAGTGTTCGTGCCGTTGAGTAGCTGATTTTAGTTCCAGGCACTCGACGACCAAACACAGCTGGGCAAAAGGGAAATCCAAGATGGCCACCGCCTCGTGGTCGGTAAACCGAATGACGGCCACCCGGGAAATCAATTAGCAGCCGATTGCTACAATGTTGCAATCGGTTAATGGGGCTCCCATTCGGTACTTTATTTGTTTCACGAACAGTGTGGAAAGTCACTGTTCGTGAAACTACCATATGAATGCTCTCTACTACAGTTATAAGTAAATTCAGAAACTAACAGAATTGGACCAGCTTTCTAGGACAACCTTTAGACATATAACCGCACAATCTAAAGTGGCTAAGTTTGCCACAGTTATAAATCTGTGTGTTGATCTTGGTGAATGGGAGACGACCTTAGAATATCTCTGAACTAGAAGCATTCTGTAAAGAAGAGTGGGGAGAACCCCTGAAGTGAGGACAGAAAGACTATTGGTGGCTTCCAGAAGGGTTTAGGGGGTTATTCACTACAATTCTCAGTGAATTTCTCATTTTGGGTTAAAATAGCCAACCTCTCTAACATGCTGGCACAGTATTTAATATACATTATTTAAACCGGTACATCATACTTTAAAATCCGGTACTGCTTGGTGAATGACGTTATCTTTGAATTATACCCCTAATCTCATGGAACCACAAAGATATTGGCCTGCCTGAGAATAGTGGGGGGTAATACTCCCAGGTAGCAGTCTTTTCAAAGTAATCAATTTATATGAGGGGAGATGAGGAGACAGCTGTAGGATTTATTAAGGGTTAACCTGTTCCTTTGTAACTCGTTACCCTAAGCCACCAGACTCTCCCAGCCTCCAGCCTTTTAAGAAGTTACAAGTCTTTATACAAGCTTACCATCTTCCTGGGTGACATGTGTCTCCTTTCACTGCCCTTATTGCTTCCCTCGCCTCCATAGCTCGGCTCGCTCTCTCTCCTGTCACTGTTTACCGGCTTATTTTAAAACGGGCATCTTATCTATCAATGCCTACCCCCTTTAACATGCTCCTATTTTTTGTGTGTCTTTCTTTACCACTTCCTCACAGATTGGAAGCTTGTCTGAGAACGGCCGTCTTGTCTTTGTTATATTCTGTAATTATGTTGATTACTTGTTGTGAAATATCCCCATTTTATAATTGTACAGCACTGCAGAGTATGTTGGTGCTACACTTTAACCTCGTTTGAGCAGAATCCTCATCAACCTATTGTTCCTGTAACATTTTGTAATTGTCACATTTATGGTTACATTTCCTCTTTTATAATACTGGAATAAGTTGGTGCTATATAAGTGCCACAATAATAATAAATAAATAAAATAATACTACTAATAATAATATATCGTTTTGGGGCAAGAGGCTAAGTTGATGCCAGAAACTAGTACGAATCCTGAGTATTGGGAGTTGGAGAAATCCGCTTGGAATTATCCCTAACGCACTGGTCTGGGTGAAGGGCACTCCATAGAGTGAAAGTATATGAGCCATCAGTCGATAATAAACTCGACTGCTGTGTGAGCTCTGAATTACTCTGAATATTGAAAGCCAACAGACAGTTCAGTGTAGCCGGGCTATGTATATCTGCATTTTCAGTAGATTTAACGTAACTTGAAGGCTCCTTGTGCCGTTATTGGACTGCTGGCTTTATATTAATCACAATTAATTCCCGGCCTAGCTTTACCTATGGGAACATACAAATATTCCTGTTCAGCCTGTTTTCTGTCAGTTACAGCAAACTTCTGTTCTCTTGTTGTCGTCCAGCAAATCTTGTAGTTCCGTTTTCTTTTCATGCGTTTTTTTTTTTTTAAACTTGTTTCAATTAAGATTAAAAATAGTCCGGCCCTATTACAAAAACAAACAAACAAACACTAATTGTTTTCTCAGAAATTGTTTCTTTCAAAGAGCTGTGTGTGTTTTTGAGAGAGATAGGGCCGTGTATATATGGGAGTTTAATAAGTTCTTCCATTAAGGGCAGAAAGAAAGTCATTCGGTAGAAGATATTTTTTCTACAAAGAGTGGGAGTTTGAAAATCAATTTTTCCTTTGTACCGCAGCCAGTGGCCCATTTTAGCTTTAAAGATCAATTTGGAAAGGGGTAGTGAATTTGAGGAGGGGAGTAAAAGCCCCCTCATTCCAGACATGTAATGGACTACGGTAAACCTGAGTTGGCCAAATCGGAGGACTATGGAATATGAAATGTAACCTATTGATATCCATACCAGTTATTAATTAGTAAAAATCCAGTAAAAATGAACCATTCATAAGATCCAACTGTCAACACTGGTACATTTTTGGGTGCATGTCGAGGGTGCTCATGTATTTTGTTTTCTGGGTCAAAGTTAAATCTATGACTTTATTGATATGAATATGGAATTATCATGGACCCACATCCGGAACAAGTCACTTGATCAGAAGAGTAAATGCTAATTATTCAGAATATCAGTATATTTAATCTAATAATCGAAGGTTAAAGACGAGCTGTCACTTAGTAAATGCTATTGAAGTTAGTAGGTAGGTGTGTAGGGGCAATTATAAACACACTTACCTTCAGTAAAGGTCCATTTAGATCCTAGTGCCTTCCTTCGGTGGTGTAATTATCTTACCCTGAGAGTGGAGTCAACACACAGAGTTTAAAGCACCCTTTGCAATTTTATACAAGCCAAGGGGACTCAAGGTAGAAATCCCCAAGGCTGTGAAACAGTGCACTGGTGCTGATAATAACCAGTGCTCCCAGGAACGAGGTACAGGCATGGAATAACCAAAAGCATAGTCAGGGACAGAACCAATAGTCAGGACAGGCAGCAGGCAGGCAAAAACGAAGGACGAGCAGAGGATAAAAAACCAGGAGTCAGATTAACAGCAAACAGGAACAAAATGATCTGACAATGTGCAATAGCCAAGGCAGGGTTTATATAGGAGGATATCAGCCACATATCCAGAATAGGTGTGCAGAGTCCAGGCATAGAGACAAGGAGAACAGGACACCAGGAACACCTGAATGTAACAAAGGAAGTGTTACGCCAGAGGTAAGGCTACTGACTGGGAAGTCGGAGACACAGGTTCAAACCCAGCCAGACCCAAGAACACAATATTAGTGTATGGAGCGATTACAATCATGACAAGTGGTTCTCTTTGTCCCATGCTGTGTGTAGATATATTAATGGGACATTAGATAATAGCATTGAGTGCCAATCTAATTCAGCATTCAATATCAATTCAAACTTTATAAAAACAGAGGGTTAAAGAAACACTATAGAATTATTAATAGAAACATGTATTCCTAACGACATAGTGTTCCCATTAATTAAAACATATTTTATTTACCTTTCCTCCAGCTAGTTACCACCCACTCCTCCTCCCGTGATGTCATTCTGGAGCACTAGGGACAAGATGTGCGTGGGCGCAGCGTCCAATTGAATGCTTCAGTTCCAGTGCTTATCTATGAGCTGCATCTGATGACTATTATCGTCCTGATGGAGGGTGAATGTCACATGAGTGAGTCAAACTCCGTCGTTGCAGAGGAAGCTCCTCTAGGGGCGGTCAGGAAGACAACAATAGACATGTGTTCAGGGCCGGCGCGTCCATAAGGCGGCACAGGCGGCCGCCTTAGGGCGCACCGGCTCTGGGGGCGCAAAATTCCAGTGACCGGCAGGAGGGAAGTGCTCCCTCCTGCCAGGTCACCTCCTGGATCCCCGGCGCGGCGTGCGGCTGAACTGGATTCCGAGGTGGCGAGGGAGCTCTGATCTCTCTGATCTGCTCCCTCGCAGGCTGTTTACTGATGACGTCATATTCCGGCTCCCGCGGCATCAGTAAACAGCCTGCGAGGGAGCAGATCAGAGAGATCAGAGCTCCCTCGCCACCTCGGCATCCAATTCAGCCGCACGCCTCCCAGCAGCCCCACTGGACCACCAATGAGAGACCCACGCCAGCTCTCCAGGTAGGGAGGCTGGGTGGGAAATGTTAATTTAATTTAGATTATTAATTACCGTGAGTGTGTGTGTGCATGTGAGTGTGTGTGTGAGTATGTGTGTCTGTCAGTGTGTGAGTGAGTCTGTCAGTGTGTGTGTGTGTGTGTGTGTGTGTATGTGAGTATGTGTGTCTGAGTCTGTCAGTGTGTCTGTCAGTGTGTGTATGAGTGTCTGTCAGTGTGTGTGTGTGTGTATGAGTGTCTGGCAGTGTGTGTGTGAGTATGTGTGTCTGTCAGTGTGTGTGTGAGTATGTGTGTGTGAGTGAGTGTGTCTGTCAGTGTGTGAGTATGTGTGTCTGTCAGTGTATGTGAGTGAGTCTGTCAGTGTGTGCATGTGAGTACGTGTGTCT
This sequence comes from Pelobates cultripes, assembly GCA_933207985.1. Classification (NCBI taxonomy): domain Eukaryota; kingdom Metazoa; phylum Chordata; class Amphibia; order Anura; family Pelobatidae; genus Pelobates; species Pelobates cultripes. The sequence continues at coordinate 125,759,182 of OW240922.1, read as the reverse complement.
GTCAGTGTCTGTGAGTTTGTGTGTGTGTGTCAGTGTGTTTTTCAATGAGTCTGTCAGTGTTTGTGTCTGTCAGTGTGCATGTGAGTGTCTGTCAATGAATGAGTGTGTCAGATAAGTGAGTCTGGCTGTCAGAGATATCTGTGTGTTTGTCATTGAGTGTGTGTGACTGTCAGTGTTTCTACACCCCTGACTGTAGCGTGGCCAAGCGGAGTGTACCGTGGTACAGGAACTTCTGTTTCCTGTACCTAGCAGGACTGACAGGAAAAGCTCACTGTACCGGGATTCGCTCCGCTCAGCCACGCTACAAGAAAGGTAGGAGGCACACCAGGAAGGGGAGGGGACCACTATGGGGGTGGGTGGCGCACCAAGGGACAGGGAGAGGAGGGGAGAGATACCCTAAGGTACAGGAAAAGGAGGGAGGGGGGGAGAGGAACACTAAGCGACAGGGAACAGATGGGGGAGGGAAGAGGAACACTAAGGGACAGGGAAAGGAGGGTGGAAGGGAAAGGAACAGTAAGGGTCAGAGAAGGGAGGGGACCATTAAGGGACGGGGAGAGGGGCTGGATGTGAAAGAAACACACAGCGGGGCTTGAGAAGGAAAGAGACACACACAAAGGAGCTGGGAAGAATAAAAGACACAAATGGGCTGGGAGAAAAGGAGTCACACAAAGGGGCTGGGAGGAGTAAGACACAAAATGTTGGAGGATGTAAGAATCATACAAAGAGGAGAGATAGGAGACACAAAGACAAAAATAGGAGATAAAATACACTAAAGGGAGTCAGATATTTAAAAGACGGGATAAGAAACACAAAAGGGAGGTTAAGAGGCACATGGGTGAAGATGTTTTTGGGGGGGCGGAAAAATGCATCTTCGCCTATGTACCCAAAATTCTTTGCACCGGCCCTGCATGTGTTTAATCCGTCAATCAAAACATTGTCGTATCTACTGAGGTTTAGATTGAAGGGCAGAAATGAGAATACTATTCTCTAGAAAAATAATTTCATTTGTTGAGCCGCGCATGCTTATAAGATCCACAGCAATTCTGAATGAGAAGCATTGGATTGTTGTCCACTGAAGTAATGATGACAAATGGGTGGAGCTAAGTGTCGCAAGCGGACTGCTGACGGCATTGTATTTATGGTAAGTAGATAATATTTAATAATTTGTAATCAGTTAAAGGACAGTGACATAGTAGGACTAATACAAAATAAAATAGAAACCAATGATTTATAAAGTAAGCTAGAATGCACAATACAGTGTTACAGTGAGAATAAGGTGATGTTACACACTGCCAGGAACCCAGGGGTTAGAAGGGGGCCTGGGAATCATGGATTTGCTTGGCTCCATTTACCATCCCTATGTGACAGATATAGTCTGGCCCCAAACCAGTAAGCTGCCTAGGGCCTCATGTTTGCCCAAATCCTTGGCTTCTGGATGCTGATATCTGGACTCAGTAGGAAGCAAGGAGATTGTATAAATGTGCCGCAGCTCCAACACTCCAACACAGCTGCTCTGCTCAGATAGTGAGTGTGAGTGAGACATTTAGTAAATTTGGAATTTAAAAGCAATCAAGCCTTAGCTAAACTGGAGTTTACTCAGAGTGGACCCTTCTTTTACAGATTTCCAGCACTGAGATTGCTGCTGAGTTCACCTCAAGGTGTTAACGTCGGACCTAATATTCTGTGAAATACGGCTCTAGGTGCTGTATTCTAAATGTTTACTTGTTAGAAGTGCGGCCCGCCCTAACTATGCGACCATATAATCAGATTTCAGTAATGAGTTATTAATTAAGTAGGGGCATCCATTTCCCTGCTAACTGCCTCATAAACAATCGACTGGAGATTTGTGAATTTTGACTTTGTGACACTATTTAACAAATCAATATTAGGTTTCCGACACAGCAATTCAGATAGTTTTCCCTGTTATTTAGCCGCTCTCCGCTCTGAATACTAATGAAAGAATTAAGAGCTGGAGATTTTGCATTTATTCCATCAAAAAGATGCTTATCTGTTGGGAATCAGGGACTTATTTGTATTGCAGCAGGGCTTCCACGTAGGGTTTTTACAAAACGCCACTCATTAGAATTTACAGACGGCTGCGGCTCGCTATAAATCTTCATCTAGTGCAATCGCAGAGATACACCCTTAATATATGGGGGGTTCTACCTACAGAATCGAGTGCCATGTCATCTTCAGAATCCTTATAATGCTCTAAATATCCAACACTCGGCAACGGTGAAAAGTGTCTGTTTAATCATTGTCATCCACGGATGGACTGTGATTTACAGAACTGCGATAGGCATTCGTAAGCAGTATAAATATACACAATGAATTGGCAATTTAAAACTCTGGGTGTCTTCAAAGCTTGAGAAACTGTATGAAGGATTAAAACCAAACCCATGGTCTCATGGCAATCTTATATGACCATGTGTAAGTATGTTAAAGTAATACAAATTGTGTTACGTATAAAATGCCACTAAAAACATACTGAAGTCCAAAGCATTAATATACACAAACAAAGACACAATATGGCAAATGTTGGCCCTTCGGCAATACTGGGTACAGTCCAATCACACTGTGCAGATTTATCATAATACGGTTTTTCCAAGGTACACCCTTTCCTCTGTTGGGCTACTAGCTGTATGGGCTGTCTCAGACGACTGTCTTAAACAGCTGTCTCACACCTCACTTTCTCGTTGGGTTTTTCTTAAGATGAGGACACTCTGTTGTTTAGATGGATTTTGCCTGGACCCAGATCTCTCCCACTTTCTGTCTTTTTTGATGGCACAGAATGAGGGAGTTATATCTGCGGAAACCAAAAGATTTGCAAAAAAATAAAACATCCTTCAATGCACATATGTTAGCTTACTCATACTGCATTATTATGACATATGATACATTGTTATAATCTAAATGAGAACAAATTACTATAACTTTGGATTTTTAAGAGATCTAATATGTACAAGTGTTGAAAGCCTCAAATCCTGGACATGTATCCTCCATATTCCCCCTTCAAAGGCTTTTTTATAAATGTCTTAAAGGGTCAAAACTGGGAGATAGCAGAACACCATAACGGGAGCTCCAACTCAGGAATACCAAGGATATGATTCATCGTCTGGTCTGTGTATATCGAGGAGATATAATATTTTCATGGTTATGACCTTTGCAACTGTCTAATATTTAACACATATTTTAAAAATGGCCAGAGGGACCCAACACTGAAGCTTTCCATTTCAGGCATGCTGGCTGCAATGGAGAATCTCATTACATCTGTCACCAAGGCGCAGTGCGTGCTGACAACAGATGTATTATTTTCACAGAATTGACATTAGGCAACCTGGAACAGGGTTCCGACCTGCGTAAGTCACATGTGACGGGGTGACACTAGCCCCAGTACAAACGTTCAAATATCTCTGTAAGAGTTTCAAGCAGAAGTGCTACAGATACAGTGTCCTAACACCATCACCACTTTTAAAAGCAGTTGTGGTCACGGTGGTTGGGATAACCCTTTAAACAAGGTGGCATTTGAAACAAACTAGGTGTGAATCTATATAACAAGATGAAAGAGGAGACCGAAAGTTTACTTTTTCCAGCTCGATCATTGAATGTCAGTCTGCAGGAATTTGACCTGATAGACTGTCTCCATTTAGGCCCGGCAGGAATTCAGTGAAACATTTGTTGTTCCCTGAGCAAAACATCAGTTAATTTCATTCATATTGTTTTGGAATTAGAACCAGAAAAACAAATAAGTCCAAACCTACCCCAGAACCAAGTCTCTATTGTAGGGAGTAAAGAGGCTGAAATACTGAGCTACTTGAGAAAACAACGAAATATATCCTAAAAAAATACACACATAGAAAGGAAACCTACACCTAGTGATAAAGGTCTCGGGGTGCTAAAACAATTTCCAAAAATAATCCATTGTCCCAATAAATCTCAAAGGACTACAGAGCATCGAGAGCTTGTCACGAAATCCATCATATGGGAACGAAGTGTCTAGGCTAACATTCGTGGATAGGATTACTGCGGGGTATATTCACGGAACGTTTACCCACTAAAACCTGTTAATGTTCACCAATATAAAACTTGATATAAAATGAACAATCGTTCCTCATAAAATTGTTACAATGGGGTCACAAAGATCAGGGTGTAAAAGAATAGTCTACAAATACAAACAGAGAAGGCAATATGAATAAATATATATCGTAGAGTTAATTTAATTTATTTAATGTATATTGCAAGTTAGACTATCTCAAGTGCAACGAGGGAGAAGACATTACAGACTCCTGAGATTACTGCCGCACACCCTAGAAAACTGTGTACCTACATACACCCCTAACACAAAGCAAGAAGGAATGGAGAACACGGAACGTGGAACAATCTGGTGTATTAAGTGCTGCCCATAATGAGTGAAATGTTAACAAGCCCGACGCGTTTTGCTGTATAATCACACTTTCATCAGGTGCTCTTTCCAATTAATTTTATCCTATACAAGTATGAAATATCTACTCCAAAATGAACCCACTGTTTATATGTCTAATGTAACTGGAGCCATTATCTCCTTAATGTTCTCTTTGTAATCATTTTGTACGTTTTTTGCATGTTTGCAATTTAATTTATTAAATAAGCATTTTAATGAATTTCTTTTTGCTATTTCTTTGATCTTTTTGGATTTGTTTACAAATAAATACAATTTTCAAAATAAAGTTTTGAACAATGAATAATTTATAGTTATTATCAATATTGAACTGATTGCTGTTTTTTTAATCTATTATATTAATGTATAAGGATCATTGTGTCATGTCAATAAGACAGCTTTTGTTACATTGTCTATTGATACAATAGATCTCGAGTTTGGCCACACATTCACTCTTGTTTGTCTCCAGCAGGCCGTGTCCCTTTAACTCTAACCAGCTAAATAGTCGCTAGGTTTCCAATGTGAGTCATAGAGAAATGAATCTGTCCAGCGTGTGTTTTTTTTATTGCTTTGAAGAAGCTAATGGACTTTTGAAAGACTGGAGTTAATGAGTTGATGAATAAATTGTAATTCTGATAGCACCACAGGCTTGTAATACTGAAATGTGTGCACAACTCAAGAGTGTGTAATATCTTTACTGTCCCCAGGGGACAAGCTAAAGATAGGCCGCCAAAGAAAAAATTGCACTGTGCGTTTCTCTGGATATTCCAGAAATGTCTAGAGCCTGGCGACGAATCTTACATTTGCCCCTAACTACAATAATCATGGCTGGCAAAGGTGTCCCTGGGGAAAACTCCCACCCATAAATACATGATTCCGCTAGTGCTGCAATTAACCTATTGATTGCCGAGGGCTGACCTGTGTCTGTCGCTGAGCAAGTTTGCTCAGATATAGCTCTATGTGTAGCCCTATCTGGCCAAGGCCAGGCAAGTCATGGGGTCCTATACCATTGCTATACACTGAGTTACCAAAGCTGCCGGTAATTGTATACTGTAATATATAGCGGTGTAAATTCTACTGACACAGAAAGCGTCTTCATTGCAGCACTGCTCACCCCGGCGTAGTTTTAAATGGGGGTACTCAGCGATAGATTAGAGGGTGTTTGTAGTCAGTACTAGGTTTCAGAAATACTTTATAACAGATTGTCATTTTAAAGTTCACATGTTTTATTAATAATCTTTATTCATAGTTTTTACTTTGAGGCAAATGTACAATAATTTGTCCTATTGAAGTAGTTGTTGTGCATAGGACCAGTTCCATTTTATTTTACAATATAAAACATTGTCATTTCTGAGAAAACAGTTTTTATATTCAACCCCTATGCCTCTAGTGACAGTCAGACTTTAGAGCTGCTTCCTCATTGGACAAAGTTTAATTTTCAAAGGACTTTACATTGTGTGACATCACGCACTGTATGAAGACCCTGAATGCAGCTAAAGCTTCCCATAGAGAAGGATTACATTTGGTGCTTCTCTATGAGAAACATCAGATTGGTGGACATCAAATTGGTGGACATCAAATTGGTGGACTGCAGTGACTGCTGCACGCGTGCCATATGTCCCCAATGGTTCTCTATGAGAAACATCAGATTGGTGGACATCAGATTGGTGGACATCAGATTGGTGGACTGCAGTGACTGCTGTCCATGTGCCATATGTCCCCAATGGTTCTATAGGAGAAACATCAGATTGTTGAACTGCGATGGCTGCAGTGCACGTGCCATAGGTCCCCAATGGTTCTCTATGAGAAACATCAGATTGGTGGACTGCAGTAACTGCTGCGCGCGTGCCATATGTCCCCAATGGATCTCTATGAGAAACATCAGATTGGTGGACTGCAGTGACTGCTGCGCACGTGCCATATGTCCCCAATGGTTCTCTATGAGAAACATCAGATTGGTGGACATCAGATTGGTGGACTGCAGTGACTGCCACTTGCATGCCACATGTTCCCAATGGTTCTCTATGAGAAACATCACATTGGTGGACATCAGATTGGTGGACATCAGATCAGTGGACTGCAGTGACTGCTGTGCATGTGCCTAATGTCCCCAATGGTTCTATAGGAGAAACATCAGATTGGAGGACATCAGATTGGTGGACTGCGATGACTGCTGCGCATGGGCCATAGGACTCCAATGGTTCTATACAAGAAACATCAGATTAGTGGACTGTGAGGACTGCTGTGCATAGGCCATAGGGACCCAATGGTGGACATCAGATTGGTGGACATCAGATCAGTGGACTGCAGTGACTGCTGTGCATGTGCCTAATGTCCCCAATGGTTCTATATGAGAAACATCAGATTGGTGGATATCAAATTGGTGGACTGCAGTGACTGCTGTGCATGGGCCATAGGACTCCAATGGTTCTATACAAGAAACATCAGATGGTTCTTTATGATAAACATCAGATTGGTGCACATCAGATTGGTGGACTGCAGTGACTGCTGCATTTGGGCCACAGGCCGCCAATGGTTCTATACAAGAAACATCAGATTGGTGGACTGTGAGGACTGCTGTGCATAGGATATAGGGACCCAATGGTTCTATATGATAAACATCAGATTGGTGGACTGCGACGACTGCTGTGCATGGGCCATAGGGACCCAATGGTTCTGTATGATAAACATCAGATTGGTGGAAATCAGCTTGGTGGACTGTGAGGACTGCTGTGCATAGGCCATAGGGACCCAATGTTTCTGTATGATAAACATGAGATTGCTGGACTGCGACGACTGCTGTGCATGGGTTCTATATGAGAGACATTGGATTGGAGAGAGATCATCCATAACGATTATATCACAGAACACAGAGCGACTGCCAAACACTGGTTCGTTTTAATGATTTCTTATTGCATAAATATAATAACTAATATAAAATGGGAGGAGGGGGTTGAAAATGATTTTAGACGTACACGTGATTATAGAAATAAAATATTTATTTTATAGTTAATAAATAAAGGTGAGAATTAAACTGAAGTGGATCGAAGAATAAGGAAGAATTTTGCTGGTAAATAATGTTACATGTTAGTAGAAGAATTGATGTGATTGTTACTGTGTTCTGTATAAAATGTTATATTCTAGAATGAATATGTCCATATATCGCAAGGCAGATGTGTTAATATGTGTGATAATAATACTAGTTTGCGATTCTATCACAGGGTTTTTTGGTTTTTATTGTATGTATCAGGGCTGAGGGTAACAGGCTGAGATTTCCTGCCCTCTGTCTGGGGAATCCCGTTCTCACCCTTTAAGTACTCACTACAGATATACTTATAGACACCTTTCTCTTGTGAGTAAATAAATGCTTTAATTCCCTTTCAACCTTCAATAACTGTTTAGCTTGCTCATTGATCCCACGGTATGTCAGAAGAATTAGTCTCGACTTCCTCACTTCCTCTACGTACATACCTCCGTCCCAGCCTGGGGCAGCCAGAAAGGACTGACTTTGAAAGACGAAGATAATTCGCTTACCAGTCATCAGTGGCCCCAGGAGTTTTTTCTGGGACAAAACAGATTGCTGTACAAAGTCGAAAAACAAGAAAAGCCCCATTAGGGACTTTATGTTACAGAATACTCTCTGGGCTGAAGAGCTGTTTATGAAGTCAGTATTCTCTGCGGCCCAGTCGTCGATCTCATATATATAGCGGGAGACTGATTTATTTAGATACGGCAGTTTTCATGTAGAACATGATGGGGATTATTACCTAAAAAGTGATTTTTACCAGATAGGCGCAACCTGTTTCAGGCCACTCATGTTGGAAACATTTCTAATTTTCAATCAGAATCTGCATTTTCTTCATATTTTAAAGGTGACTGTTTTGTCTTAAATTTAAATACAAATGTGTCAATTTGTCGACTTAAGACAAATAAATTGTTTAGTGAATAAGGCCCTTTTTTCTTTTCTGCTGAAAGTAAAATGAGGTATTTTACAAATGGCAGAAGGTGTAAATATTATATAATTTTTCAGACAGTTAAAGGGGAGAATGGGGTCCGTAATGGTGTTATATTTAATGAAAGTTACAGAGAGGTTTATTTACTAAAAGAGTTGTATGAAAACCAGTAGGCAGTTGGTTATTCCAGAGCGAGACGTGGGGTAATAGTTGGTATCTGTGATACTGTGCTCATCACTGGTGACATGGTAGGTGCAGGCCCTCCAATGGAACAGTTGGCCCCAAAAGTATGCACACTGGACCCCTTCATAGCCACACATGGACAGTATGTGTTCATGACGTATAATGTCAGTGCGTCTAATAATTCACTGGAGCTGCTTTAATCTGCGCCTTTTCTTTGTCACCTCAGATCAAACCTGGATCTGAAGAACAAGCACCTAAATTGTGGACTGTGCCACCGAATCCGGGGCTGTTGGGTGGTATGCATCTCTGCCTTCACATATGTTACTGCAGTCCACGTTACTGCAGTCCACATGAAGATATTATTTATGTATATTTTTTATGTGCCCCTGAAAAAAGAAGGGACATAGCAACCCTTTTATTTTTGAAAAGCGGCCCTCCCCAAAGCAGTTCATTTAGCAGTTCGTATCAGACTATTTAACAGATTGTTTGTTAATTGGAGATATTTGAAAAACGTAGCCAGTCCAGCCGTCTTCAAAGTCTTACAGGGAATCACTCATCAAAGAGTGCGATCAGCATGTGCATGTTTCAACACAACGCCGTGGTTTTTTGGAATTAGCAACTCTTAGTAACGGAGTTTAAAACTCTTATCTCACAAACCCATAGTAATTATTCTTTTATCAATATTCATTTACTGAGTTGCAGGACTATGGGAAACCCTTGATAAACAACAATAAAGTGGTGTTGCTGGCAATGTCTTATTTTGTAGATCTCTGTGTCAGAAATTAAACACATTCATTGTTTCGAGTGAAGTCATCGAGTAGAACGACCAATAAGCTCCTCAGGACACGCGGAATGATAAGCAGATTAGAGAACCACAAACCAACGCCTTTCTCTTCCTATGGGGACCGGGGTCAAGGTCAAATAGATGTAAAAGGAGCCTATGGTAATATACTGAATGTGGGACTGAAATAGAATAATGGGGGAATTCAATCAAATAAAAATTGGGAAGAACTTGGAATTGTGGAAAATTGAAAATTTGGGGTAATATAGATTTTGCATTGAAACTGGAACATCCAAATTTGGGCAGAAATAGCTAATCTGTAATATTCCCAAAATTCACAACATTTTTGCGACATTATGCCACCAGATTTAAATTGGAGACAATTAGTTGTTTATTGAATAAATTGATCTGTTTTTCCAGCGTGGCTGTTTATGTTTCTAATCAGTGCATTACTCTATGGACCTGCATGGTAGAGACACAGCTTCCTTTAACCCCTTAAGGACACATGACATGTGTGACATGTCATGATTCCCTTTTATTCCATACGTTTGGTCCTTAAGGGGTTGAAGTATTGCGTTCTGACTGTGCAGAGCTGATTGAATCATGATGTAATAACAGTGCATGTTACTTACCTCTAGGGTTAGGGGTAGGTTTTGATGGTATTAGGGTAATGCTTCAGGGGATACATAAAGTTAAACACTTCTACTTCTGACTTTAGGGGTGCTTTGGGCTATAACTCTCATCATTCTCATAAAGGTGTTGGGGTGCATGACTGTACCCCCAATACTCTAAGGATGGAATCAGCTAAATTATATTCTTATTAATATTATTGTAACTACACAGTTTCTCTTATCTTAACTAAGAATAACCATAAAAAGTTTTACAGTAAAATATGATGGCAAAAATGAAGGAAATTAAAATGAACAATGTATCAAACTGCTTAAAATGTATCATCAGACCCTCCCATGTATTCAGTCACTCGGAAATGGCACTTTTCAGTTTATTTGCTGATCAATAATGGCAGATTTTTCTTTCTTATTAGAATTGACTCACCTGAGACCAGAAATAGTGAGCAGGTAATTAGTGGCAACTTAAAGCAGGAATGTGTGACATTGTGCACTTGTACAAACCATCTGATTACTTCATACTTACCTGGGGATTTATTCGTAGAAACACAGTAAGAGCGAATCATTTACCGTAAAGGATACACAGAGATTTTATATTGACTTTATGTGTTGAACGCGCAAGAGAAACACAAAAATCAGACCAAAAGTTCAGCTGAGAAAAATAACATGAGACTTTCCTAAAGGATGAGTTGGCATTATGGGAATTGTAGTCATCCAGCTGCAAATAATGATCTAGAGTTTCTGCACAATAGCTTGCAATTATAATCTGAAAAAGGTAAAAGGAACAAAGTAAGTTTTTTGTCATTCCGTTTTGTGAATGCGTAGCTGCTGATAGGCTGGATGCTCTCATCTAACCAACCCCTGCCCAAGGTTTCCTGATTGAAGCCTTGTGCTAAAATGGAAGTTTGGGGACTTGTCTGATTCTGGGATTAAACGGTTTGTCAATGGCTTCCTCCAGTGACCACCTGGCACCATAACAACTTCATTTTGATTAGCGCCTTCACTGCCAAATGTTTTTTGGAAAAAAAAAAAATAAGCGAGAGAGTTAAACAAATGCCTTATTTATTAAACCAAAAATTGTGGATAAACAATACATAAAATATGGTACATTTTTTGTAATCCAGATATAATGCCTGTGATTACATAGAGCACAAATACGCACACACACACAAACATACATACACACACACACACACACACAATGATGCAGACAAACATAAACACACACACAAAAACACACACACACAAATACACAAACACACAAAGACACACACACACATACACACAATGACACAGACAAACATAAACACACACACAAAAACACAGACACACAAACACACACACAAATACACAAAGACACACACAAACATACATACACACACACACACAAATACACAAACACACACATAAACACACAGACGCATAAAAACACACACACACAAACACACATACAATGACACAGACAAACATAAACACACACACACACAAACACACAGACATGCAGATGATGTACAACCCAACAGGAGTTCATACACTGTAGATGGTAATGGAGATGTGGGACTGGTCTGGGCACCTCCATGGCAGGGAGCGCTAACTCCGTCCTTCGCAGTCACTTGCTAACTATGTTATGATGGTCTGCTCACACGAACTGTTAGCAGTCCCGAAATCGCCCACGTGGCTCCAGAGAATGTTTTGTTTTTATAACAGTAACGCTAAAACGGCTTCTGCAACAGAAAGTTTTTGTGTATAATCAGGGTTGTTGCTCCTATTAATTTCCATCAGGTGAAGAGAAGCTGCTTGCATCGTTAATTCACATTTATGATTGTATCCATAGATTTGCATGTCATCACACTCATATTTAAATAATAAAACAATACAAAGAAAGTGGAGAGATTTCAGCCACTTCCTGGTTATTATTATTATTGCCATTTATATAGCGCCAACAGATTCCGTAGCGCTTTCCAATATTATATTATTATGGTTAAAACATGTCCTGAGCCGGTAGATTTGTTGTGTAAGAGACATATTCGATAATTATTTGTAAATGCTTTTTGGTGTCAGAATCCCTGTGAATGTTTTGTTTAGAATGTACAACGATGGTACGTTTCAAATCTTATTAAAACTCACCCACAGTCTCATGCTTTCTGTGTTTAATATTTGTACAGACCCACAAGGATATAATATATAAAAAGCACAGCCTCGCTACATGCGAACATTCCTTCGCAAACAAGCATAGAAAATGGAAATATTACAGAGAAAGATCAAACCAGGCGTTAGGAAAATGATAACACGTTTCCCATCTCAATGTTAACTGCTTCATGTCCGCTACAACTAAAGAGGACAAATGGGAGAAGAGGTCATTGGCTAGCATTGTTAGTATTTGGCTAGCGTCTAGCTGCATTCAGAGAAAGGTTGGCGTATAAAGTCATGGTGTGAGCAGTGATTTACACCAGATGATAAACACAACACAAGGCTGTAAAACCGACACATTGTTATATATAATATAGCTTGGATTTTTTAAGGTGATGGAGGGATGCCAAAAAATGAGAAAATACACAAAAAACAATAGAGCACAGCTTGGTTAATTTATAATAGAGGCTTAACTGTTGCCCTGTGTTCAATGCTCTAGAAGAGACAAGTCACACTCAAATCAAATTAAGGGCTGACTGATTGGCCGCAGTCCAGCAAAGTCTCAGTGTCCAGCTCTGGGCCCGGTGTACATACTCATACTATACATATTTTATACACGATTCGTTGATTGCTGACTGCATATATCTGTACATTAGAAAAGAAAAACAAATGTGTGCTGAGATATTTTTATGTTCCTCAGTGTGACATCACCTCCCGTGATATATTTTCCCATCTTATCTGTGCGACGTGGGTGCCCAGTGCTATCCCTAGCACGTCAGCGAGTTATAGATCCCTTTCAAAGCTCCACGTTCAGCTGAAATGGAAGCGATGTTGGAACCAACTTGTCAAATTACTAGCACAAAAGTATCACCTTTAAGGCAACAGTGGTTACATTTTTGTACAGAAAATGGAAAATATATATATAAATGCTGTATGTGTCTCTTTTGTCTGGAGAAATGAAAAGAATGAAGGCAGCTTAGTCTTTGGGCACATGGGTTGGGTGTAGTTTGATGTGGGTGGGGCTATGAAATAAAATATATGATAGTAGGAGGGGCTTGGTTTTGTTAAATGCCACTTTCCTTCGTGGGTATTAATATACTGAATACACTGCACTGGAAGCCTCCCATATGGAACGTGTAGCTTCTAGAGTTTATTTAAACCGAGGAATTCTAGATCATAAGCTCAATGGAGCAGGGTCCTCATTAACCTATTGTACCTGTCAAAATGTGTCTCGTTTGTTGTTACATCTCCTTCAATTACATTGTAAAGTGTTGTAGAGTGAGTTGGCGTTATATATATATAAACGATTTAATAATTTAATAAATCAGTTCCACTACGAGCTAAATATATTTATCCAGGAAAATCTGACCTGATTATGAGAAAAAAAAATCCATGGCAATAAATGAAAAGTACCTGGCCAGCGTTATGATGTTTTAACAGAAATGTGTTGATAAACCACGCGTTTGATCTGAGCAGAACGCAAAATCAGGCAGAATCATCAATTTCTCAAAACCCTGCAGTTCAAAGTGTGATTAGGAGAAATCTCAAGAGCTCTACTACGATCAGACAACACATTTGAAAAGTATTTCCCTTCTTAAAATAAATAATGTTTGTATTTATTCTTTCCGCCCTTTACACAAGTGAAAACATATCATGTTAACCCATTTTGTACGCATCTCAACCTCAAAATGGACAGATAAACTAAAAATATCAACAAAATAACCAGTGATATAAGTAGAAACAACAAGAAATGAGAACGAGGGGGCACTGAGTGAATTTGGAGCTACCAAGTTGCTTGCACTCCGCATTAAACAATAATTTAGAAAACCATCACTCTTCGTGTATTTAATATAGTGGATTCAAACACAGACATTCTTTTTGTTTATTTTTTCCTTATTATTCTAAGCAGATGTTCGGTCTCTCCAGTGCATTACACAAAAATTCATAAATTGGCACAGTTGGTATGTTAGAAATGTAAACTCGTTTTTGGCTCCAACTGCCGTGAGAGCTTCCAATCTCGCCCGCTGACATGGGCCTTTGAAATAATGATTGACAGCACTTGCCTTAACTTCTTCTTCATATCATCCCCCATTTATTGACCCTTTCAAATCTTCACTTGTGCAAGTAGTTATTGGATCACTCATTAGTAGTACCGTCTTTCCCCGAAAATAAGACCGGGTCTTATATTAATTTCTCCCCTGAAAAAGCCACTAGAGCGGATGTGTGCTAGAAAGCAGGTCTATGTTTGGGGGAATACAACTTACTCGCTAATAGAATACCTCAAATCTATGTTCACTTCCCCGAACCTAGATAAGTGAAATAGCGACTAGGGACTAGATCTTATCTTTGGGGTAGCGCTTATATTATGACCTAGGTCTAGGTCTAGGTCTTATTTTCTGGGTAGTTGGAGTTGTATATATCTGTATGGTGCCAACATAGTCCATAGTGCTGTAGTGGTTACATACTGACAAAAGCCAATAATCTGATATCAAGTAAAAAAGGTGGATATATTTAATTTAGCGCTGGTTGCAACCTGTAAATTATTAGTCATACGTAGTTATTCTGGAAATACATTTACAGAAACAAACCATTTTAGTGATTTCTTACCTGTGTGCTGTTACTCTGCTTGTGGTTTCATTCAAGAAAAATATAAACATGTCACAAGTAATGTCTACTAATCCGGGCTTATCACCTGGGGTGTGTGTGGCGGCCCTCGGGTAACACGATCTGTTACCTCTGCTAATTCCTTCCCTCAGCCACTCTGGAACCACCTTCAGTATAAAGACACCCATTCCCCCAGTAACTGGACGACACACAGCTCTAAGATTTTATTATGCAACACATGGCTTTTATGCAAAACAGGACAGGTCCTAAAACAATTACAGAAACCAGCCACCAACCTCTGCCGCAGAAACTGGACAGAAACTCCCACCAACCTCAGCCGCAGTACATGAACTGTAGCGCTAAACTCATGTTACACGTAGCATAATGCTGGACAGTAATGTCTTCTTGGGATTCGGTCTTATTATGTGTATTGTCTAAATGATGTCCATGTATATACATCCAATTAAATGGGACAGAATTTAGGGCATCATTGTAATCATTTGCATTGTGTTTTCAGAGAATTAATTAAGGTAAATTGACAAAAAAAATATAAAAAATGTGTTCTACTGCTGAAACAATACGTTTTTTCTCCTGTGATTTGACATTAACTATCTGAATAAAGAAATGAATCGTATAACGATACAGAACGCCTTTTATTGAAGGGAGATTGTTAATAAAAGTGACAAACAGATAAATACGAAGTAATCTTCTCTAATGACGAATGCCTTGCTCTGTGTCCCAAGGGAACTGGAAGAAAGGGGCTCCCGATGAGACGCCATCTATTAAAGTCTGTCTCCTCCCTTTGCAGCCTTTTTCTGAGCGCAAGGCATAGGATAGGATCCTCCGGCCGTGCTCCACTGAGATTGTTGTGTTACAGGAAATTAAAACATTCCTGCAATACCAACTTACTACTCAAAGTCGCTCTGCGGTATCCCAGAATCCCCTCTGCTCTGAAGTCGAGCCAGAATCAGTTTTGAAGAGTAATTTCCAAACCTATAAAGGGTCATAACAATGTATTAAAGCCACATTTGCTTCTGTGTTTTGTAAGATTCAATCTCATTACTAAGAGGTTTTTTTTTTTTCTTTTTTGTCGTTTATTTTGTGTGGTTTTTTTTTCATCTGTTTTTTGTGCTTTAAGTCTGCTTGGAGTGAATTGCATTGATCCTATAAGGAAAATAAAACGTTCCACACTTCAAGCAAGCAGTAAAAGAATACAAATCAGATTGCAATACAGTGTATGTGGATATATGATAAGGCTGTCTGCTGTCTGTACGGCAGGCTGGATAGACAGACAGACACAGATTGCAATACAGTGTATGTGGATATATGATAAGGCTGTCTGCTGTCTGTACGGCAGGCTGGATAGACAGACAGACACAGATTGCAATACAGTGGATGTGGATATATGATAAGGCTGTCTCCTGTCTGTACGGTAGGCTGGATAGACAGACAGACACAGATTGCAATACAGTGTATGTGGATATATGATAAGGCTGTCTGCTGTCTGTACGGCAGGCCGGCTAGACAGACAGACACAGATTGCAATACAGTGTATGTGGATATATGATAAGGCTGCCTGCTGTCTGTACAGTAGGCTGGATAGACAGACAGACACAGATTGCAATACAGTGGATGTGGATATATGATAAGGCTGTCTCCTGTCTGTACGGTAGGCTGGATAGACAGACAGACACAGATTGCAATACAGTGTATGTGGATATATGATAAGGCTGTCTGCTGTCTGTACGGTAGGCCGGATAGACAGACAGACACAGATTGCAATACAGTGTATGTGGATATATGATAAGGCTGTCTGCTGTCTGTACGGTAGGCTGGATAGACAGACAGACACAGATTGCAATACAGTGTATCTGGATATATGATAAGGCTGTCTGCTGTCTGTACGGTAGGCTGGCTCTCTGCCTGTGAGATAATTGGATCAGATACTCTATTAACCCAATTATCTCCAGGCAGAAAAAACACATATTTTACAAAACCCCAAAAGTACCCCAAAACACAACATATCTTACATCCCCTGATAGCCCTGATTTGGGTGACCAACATATCCAAAAATCACCCAGATCAGAACAGGGGTTCATAAATTCTATGGAAGTCATAGTTTTTGCCCAGGCGCACGCAGGGTTTCATGCCCAGAACAGTTCTATTGAATCGCGGCTAAGTGCCGCTGGAAGACCGACCGGGAACCGCAAGGTTTTCATGCCGAAAATAGTTCCAGGGCATTCGCGGCTAAGTCCCCCTGAGGTCTATTCGCGGTTTTGGTCCATGTGAACAAGATGGCTGCCACCACGTGTTCGAATGTCGAATGGCGGCCACTTCGACTGTTCGGGAATTTGAAGTGCCACTTTGAAAGGTCGAACTGTGGCCATAAAAATCAAAAAAGGCCCGAACAGTGATTTAAACCAAGTTTTATCACAGGGGCCATAGTCACAGGTTAGGAGGCTGGCAAACAGGCCCCTCCAAGGTTACTTTTGCCACACTATCTATCTGTCTGTCTGTCTGTCTGTCTATCTATCTATCTATCTGTCTGTCTGTCTGTCTGTCTATCTATCTATCTATCTACCCCCCATTGCTGAAATCTCCCCGTACATGAAGCATGCTCCCACCCCCACCCCAGCAGCTGAAATAAAACAGAGTGAATTTTCAGCTTCCCAACATCAATGACAGACTCTAAGACTTTTGCTATACGTGAGAGAGTAGGTGGGAAAAACTAATATTCCTCCAATATTCAATGAAAACCTTATTAACAGAAATAGTCACATTTTACACCAGCGTTCGCCAACATAGGTGTAAAATTGCTCAGCGACAATTGCTTCTCAGGGATTAAGATCCTCTGTAGCTCCGCACTGTACGTTGGATAAAACGGTAGCTCCTTCATATTGTTTATTATTAATAAATAACAAATGTAAAAAATGTGCATCTGTCTCATCTCATTTGAATTTGAGGCATCTTACAAGCACCTACCTGTGTTCTCACTTGAATATGGTACGGGTTTTTTTTTTAGAATAACAATTCCTGAAAACCACTCGGCCAGCGCAGACCCCGCTTTGTGCTAGATATTGTCTGTTTCCCCAGATAGATATTCCTCTGCTGTTGCATTTTCCAGAACTTTTAAAACAAATAACTGAAGCCTTAATATTGGTGTTTTTTCCCCACAGAGAAAATGCTGCAGAAGTAAGAATAATGTTTTAGCAGCCGTGGCGCAGTCTGCGCATTGCGTTACGTCTAGTTATTAATATGAGGTTATGGAAAAGCAAACACTCACACAATCAAGACACAGTGTATTTATTTCACACCCCATATTAATTTACATAAATATTAAACTGATCTAATCATCGCGGGAGTCACTGTTGTCTGCTGACAGTTTTAATACTAATTCACAATATGCCAACCATTTGTGTAGCACTTTGCCAAGTAGATACAAATATACAATGTTTTACTTATCATTAGCCCGTATTATACTCGGTGCCAGTGTAAAGCAGATGCTAATTAATGCTAAATATGTCTAAACAATGTAATGCTAAATGACACATAGAATGAATTGTAGAATGACTGAGTGATTAATGAAACACATATCACATAATGCAGATAACTAGTAACAGATCAATGCGTGGTCATACCTGGGAACACCTACCTGGGTATTCATCTCTGGGAAATCACACCTGGGAACACCTACCTGGGTATTCATTTCTGTGAAATCACACCTGGGAACACCTACCTGGGTATTCATCTCTGTGAAATCATACCTGGGAACACCTACCTAGGTATTCATTTCTGTGAAATCACACCTGGGAACACCTACCTGGGTATTCATCTCTGGGAAAACACACCTGGGAACACCTACCTGGATATTCATTTCTGGGTATTCATTTCTGGGAACACCTACCTGGGTATTCATCTCTGTGAAATCATACCTGGGAACACCTACCTGGGTATTCATCTCTGGGAAATCACACCTGGTAACACCTACCTGGGTATTCATTTCTGGGAAATCACACCTGGGAACACCTACCTGGGTATTCATCTCTGGGAAAACACACCTGGGAACACCTACCTGGGTATTCATCTCTGGGAAATCATACCTGGGAACACCTACCTGGGTATTCGTCTCTGGGAAATCATACCTGGGAACACCTACCTGGGTATTCATCTCTGTGAAATCATACCTGGGAACACCTACCTGGGTATTCATCTCAGGGAAATCACACCTGGGAACACCTACCTGGGTATTCATCTCAGGGAAATCACACCTGGGAACACCTACCTGGGTATTCATTTCTGGGAAATCATACCTGGGAACACCTACCTGGGTATTCATCTCTGGGAAATCACACCTGGGCACACCTACCTGGGTATTCATCTCTGTGAAATCATACCTGGGAACACCTACCTGGGTATTCATCTCAGGGAAATCACACCTGGGAACACCTACCTGGGTATTCATCTCAGGGAAATCACACCTGGGAACACCTACCTGGGTATTCATTTCTGGGAAATCATACCTGGGAACACCTACCTGGGTATTCATCTCTGGGAAATCACACCTGGGCACACCTACCTGGGTATTCATCTCTGGGAAATCACACCTGGGAACACCTACCTGGGTATTCATCTCTGGGAAAACACACCTGGGAACACCTACCTGGGTATTCATCTCTGTGAAATCATACCTGGGAACACCTACCTGGGTATTCATTTCTGTGAAATCACACCTGGGAAAACCTACCTGGGTATTCATCTCTGGGAAATCACACCTGGGAACACCTACCTGGGTATTCATCTCTGGGAAATCACACCTGGGAACACCTACCTGGGTATTCATTTCTGGGTATTCATTTCTGGGAACACCTACCTGGGTATTCATCTCTGGGAAATCATACCTGGGAACACCTACCTGGGTATTCATCTCAGGGAAATCACACCTGGGAACACCTACCTGGGTATTCATCTCTGGGAAATCACACCTGGGAACATCTACCTGGGTATTCATCTCTGGGAAAACACACCTGGGAACACCTACCTGGGTATTCATCTCTGTGAAATCATACATGGGAGCACCTATCTGGGTATTCATCTCTGTGAAATCATACCTGGGAACACCTACCTGGGTATTCATCTCTGGGAAAACACACCTGGGAACACCTACCTGGGTATTCATCTCTGGGAAATCACACCTGGGAACACCTACCTGGGTATTCATCTCTGGGAAAAAAACACCTGGGAACACCTACCTGGGTATTCATCTCTGGGAAATCACACCTGGGAACACCTACCTGGGTATTGATCTCTGGGAAAACACACCTGGGAACACCTACCTGGGTATTCATCTCTGGGAAATCACACCTGGGAACACCTACCTGGGTATTCATCTCTGGGAAATCACACCTGGGAACACCTACCTGGGTATTCATCTCTGGGAAATCACACCTGGGAACACCTACCTGGGTATTCATCTCTGGGAAATCACACCTTGGAACACCTAACTGGGTATTCATCTCTGGGAAAAAACACCTGGGAACAGCTACCTGGGTATTCATCTCAGGGAAATCACACCTGGGAACACCTACCTGGATATTCATCTCTGGGAAAACACACCTGGGAACACCTACCTGGGTATTCATCTCTGGGAAAACACACCTGGGAACACCTACCTGGGTATTCATCTCTGGGAAATCACACCTGGGAACACCTACCTGGGTATTCATCTCTGGGAAATCACACCTGGGAACAGCTACCTGGGTATTCATCTCTGGGAAATCACACCTGGGAACAGCTACCTGGGTATTCATCTCAGGGAAATCACACCTGGGAACACCTACCTGGGTATTCATCTCTGGGAAATCATACCTGGGAACACCTACCTGGTTATTCATCTCTGGGAAATCACACCTGGGAACACCTACCTGGGTATTCATCTCTGGGAAAACACACCTGGGAACACCTACCTGGGTATTCATCTCTGGGAAATCACACCTGGGAACACCTACCTGGGTATTCATCTCTGGGAAATCACACCTGGGAACAGCTACCTGGGTATTCATCTCTGGGAAATCACACCTGGGAGCACCTACCTGGAATGTCAAATTATAATAATAATAAATACTCCCATTTAGTCTGTCATCTTTGGGCTGTTTTTGTTCTTTCTGGATTCACACCTGAAACTCCAGTATTTCGTATGACTTTTAATCATCTGAGCAAAAAGGTTTCAATTCAAAATTAGTACCTGAGCAGATACATTTAACTATCCTCTGTCAAAGAACACTTACAATGAGGGAAAAAAAAGGTATTTGATCCCCTGCTGATTTTAAATGCATGCCCACTGACAAAGAAATGTTTAGTCTATAATTTTAATGGTAGGTGTATTTTAACAGTGAGAGACAGAATAACAAAAAACAAATCCAGGGGACAGCTAAGGGGACAGGACAACTGCACCGCATCAAAGGGATGATGGACAGGGCCATGTACCATCAAATTTTGGGTATGAACCTCCTTCCCTCAGGCAGGGCATTGAAAATGGGTCGTGGATGGGTATTCCAGCATGACAGTGACCCCAAACCAGGGCTTGAGTCCTGCAGGAACGCGTGGGAACGGCGTTCCTGCACTTTTTTCACAGCAGGAATGCCATTCCCCCTGCAGGCACTAACCAGGGGATGACAAAAAATGCCGCCCCCAAATGCCCCCCCTTGTTTCCCCTGTGGACCCCCGATGGACGTCTGTCTACCTTTTAGACGCGGTGCGGGAGCTATGTTCTCCAAGCTCTGCTCCCTCGTACGCCGTTTGCTGATGCCAGGAGCCGGAATATGACGTCATATTCGGGTTTCTGGCATCAGTAGACAGCCTGTGTGGGAGAACATAGCTTCCTCGCCACGTCTGATTAGAACAGTCGTCTGCCTCACTGCAGCCCCACTGGACACCAGGGACTCATCCATGCCAGTTTTCCCAAAAGGTTAGGAGGCTGGGTGGGTGGTAAATGTTAATTTTAATAATATTAATAATTTGTATATATGTCTGTTTATGTATGGGTGTGTGTATATATGTATGTTAGTGTGTGTGTGTGTATGTCTGTGAGTGTATGCATGTGTGTGTGTGTGTATGTCTGTTAGTGTGTGTCTGTTAGTGTATGTGTGTGTGTGTGAGTGTAGGTATGTCTGTTAGTCTAAGAGCGTATGTATGTCTGTTAGTGTATGAGTGTGTGTACGAGTGTATTTACGTCTTTTGGCATATGTACGTGTGTGTGTATGAGTGTATGTGCTTCTGTTAGTGTATGCATGTGTATGTTTGTGTGTATGTGCTTCTGTTAGTGTATGCATGTGTATGTTTGTGAGTGTCTGTCAAATCAGTGAGAGTCTGTTTGTCATTTAGTGTGTGTGTGACTATTAGTGTGTGTCTGTCAGTGTGTTTGTGTGTGTCTCTCTGTCAGTGAATGAGTGTGTGTCACTGAATGTGTGTGTGTGTCAAATCAGTGAAGTTTGTGTGCTTGTCACTGAGTGTGTGTGTTACTGTCAGTGTGTATCTGCCAGTGTGTCTGTCAGAGAGTGTGCTTAAATGGACACTATAGGCACCCAGACAACTTCAGCTCATTGAAGTGGTCTGGGTGCAGTGTCCCAGTCCCCTTAAACCTGCAAGTGTAATTATTGCAGGTACTTTGACGGGTAACTCCACCTCTAGTGGCTGTCCTACTAGAGGGACTTTTGGGTGGTAAGGTGTCCAAAAGTCGCCTAACTGATGCTGGACGTCCTCACGCTGTGCATGAGGACCTCCAGCATCTGCTAAATACCCATAGGATTTTAACCCCTTCAGTGTCGAGTGGGGGAGGGGAGGACACGAGGGAGGGGGGCACTATAGGGAATTATAGTGCCAGGAAAACAGCTTTGTTTTCCTGGCACTATAATATTTATTTAAAAGGAGTAGGAAAAGGTGGAGTCTAAAGAGGAAGGGGCGGGTTCTTAATCAGAAAGAGGTGCGCCCTTGACAGGAAGTGGTGGTAAATGTAGATTAGGGGGGTGATCAGGTATTGTCATGCCTAGTGCAGAACAACATTAAAATACACCACTGTGTGAGTGTCTGGGTATGTGTGTGCGTCTGTGAGTGAGTGTCTGTGTGTATATGTGTGTCTGTGAATGTCTGAGTGTGTCTGTGAGTGTATGTATGTGTCTGTGAGTGTCTGAGTGCACCTGTCAGTGTGTGTGTGCACTAGTTTATATAGGCATACAAGTGTATTTTTTTTTGGAGGGGTAGAGGAGGGTGGATCTTGGGTGAGTACCTACACTTTTTCCCCCAGGACTTGACCCCTGCCCAAAACACACAGCCAAGGCAACAAAGGAGTGGCTCAAGAAGAAGCACATTAGGGTCCTGGAGTGGCCTAGCCAGTCTCCATCCTTAATCCCATAGAAAATATGTGGAGGGAGCTGAAGGTTCGAGTTGCCAAACGTCAGCCTTGAAACCTTAATGACTTGGAGAGGATCTGCAAAGAGGAGTGGGGCAAAATCCCTCCTGAGATGTGTGCAAACCTGGTGGCCAACTACAAGAATCATGCAAAACAAGAAATTGGATAAGGATCAGCACTTATTTATCACTTCTCTAATTTGTCAATATATATAGATATTTTTAAAAATAATAAAAATTTTACTGTACAACTACAAGAATCGTCTGACCTCTGTGATTGCCAACAAGGGTTTTGCCACCAAGTACTAAGTCAAAGGGGTCAAATACTTATTTCACTCATTGACATGCAAATCAAATTATATTTTTTTTTAAATGCATTTTTTCTGTTAATCTGTCTCTCACTGTTAAAATACACCTACCATTAAAATTATAGACTGATCATTTCTTTGTTAGTGGGCAACCGTTCAAAATCAGCAGGGGATCAAATACTTTTTTCCATCACTGTACCAGATATTTAACTAATGTGATGCCAATATTATGGGGGATGCATTTTAATTTAGATTTTCCAGTATATTGTTGACATATCTATATAAAGAGAGAGAAAGAGAGTGAGAGAGCAAAGCAAGGTTAACCCTCGATTATAAAAAGAATAATATGGTCTGACAGAGAAGAATCTCTGTATAGATAGACAGACAGAGAGACAGAGAGAGATACTTAAATATTAGATAGATAGATAGATAGATAGATAGAGGGGAGCGCTGGCAGCCTTAGGCCTGGGGCGCAAATGCAGTCAAGTGGCCCATTGCACCAAGAGGAGAGTAAAAACACCTTTCCCATGTAAATGAAAGGGGGACAGTCACCTAAACAGACACACTAACTGACAGGGGTACACACACACACAGTTACAGGCATACTGACTCAAACAGACAGACATACTGACACACACACACAGACATACTAGCTGGCTGACACACACATCGACAAACTGGCACACACACAGAGACATACTGGCACACACACAGACAGACATACTGACACACACACAGACACACATACTGGCACACACAGACAGACATACTGACACACACACACACACACAGACACACATACTGGCACACACAGACAGACATACTGGCACACACACAGAGACATACTGGCACACACACAGACAGACATACTGACACACACACAGACACACATACTGGCACACACAGACACACATACTGGCACACACACAGAGACATACTGGCACACACAGACAGACATACTGGCATACACACACACAGACATACTGACACATTCACAGACATACTGACACACACACACACACACACACACACACTGGCACACACACACCGACAGGGTTAAAATTGGGGGAGATGAGCTGTAGTGGGGATATTATGGGGGCTGTGGGGGGGGGCATGGGGCTCAGTAAGGAGGATAAAAAAAAATAAAAAAATAAAGTATATTCGCCCCCTCCCTGAGTCTTACCTTAGACAGACAGATAGATAGAGAGAGAAAGAGAGATAGACAGATAGATAGAAAGAAAGATAGAGAGAGAGAGAGAGAGAGAGGTTCCTGCAACTACAGAAGAGTTAATACTGTGTAATAGTCTTTAAATACAAAGCTCTGGTCACTTTATGACTGATGAGAGGTCTTCACTCTCTTAGAGTGATTTCATGCCCCTTGACTTGGTTGTTCTGTGTGCAAACAATGCTGGGCCTCCTACTTTAAGATTTGGGAGATCTAAGCTATCATCCTGGGTCATCTGACATGTTCCCTTAATAGGCCTGACCTCTGTCTGTCTGAGTAATTATCACCAGGTTATACGGGTCCTTTCTAGTCTTCCCAAGCTCTAGGCATGATAGCTATCTATCTCCTTGAGATGAAACATTCACTTGACACCTTGTTAAAAGCTAGATATGAGTCTTTGAGATATGATCTTTCCTCTGGCAGAACACTAAAGATGTTTCTCACTGGTCCAACAGCCAGATGCAGATGTTAAGGAACACATTACTGTTTTATTGGAGAAGGACCCGTTTTAAACAGTTACATATCACCCACAGAGCTCAACTTGCAGAGGTGTCCCCTCCTTTCATGGTCAGATGGGATGGGTCACTTAATGGCCCCAGTACCATCAGTTACTTGGGTCCCACAAACTAGATATGACGTGTTTTAGTATAAAAATCTTTTTAGACCTCGACACGGGAAAAAAATAGTTTTTTCCAAATTGATTCTCTTTGAATTTTTTGGTGCTATAGAATTTTGGTTGTGATAAAAAACTAGTTACATTTTGAAAAAGCTGGGATTGATTTATTGCCAGTGAAACCCTAAAATGAAGGGTAGAAAATGTGCCTATAGTCTTTCTTTAACAAAATAATCAACTCTCATACTTTCAAGATTGATGTTAAATGGCATTGGTTCCTAGTGGCAGCCACTACAAAACTACTTCCAAATTCCGAATCAACCAATATGGCCCAACTATTCTTCTACTCGATTTATTTGAAGCTCAGATACATTTTGATTTGGATTTTGGTAAATGGTAAGCTCACAGAATTTGGTAAAATTTGGCTGAAAGTCTCATTATAATAGTATATTTTTTCACTGGAACATGATGGTCACTCTATCTATGACATATAGGGTGTCATTTTCTTAATAAAGTAAAATCTCGTCATTGATTCTGTCTCTATGAGAAGACATTCACGAAGGATGAAGAAATGAGACCACCATCTTTCCACGCAGGTTTGGAAAATGAAGCCACTGTTTTAAGCCCTTTTTATAAACCTGGTAATATTGTACAGATTGTTCTATTCATTGACACCTCTGGACAAGTTCTCCTGATAGACAATTCTGTCAGCCCTTCTCTCCAGGCTGCTTTGGGGAGGAATGTGGCTCACTGTGTAATGACCTATAGTGAGGTACTTTAGCATGTTTGAGCTGCGTTTAATAGAGAAGGGATTAGTGTGACGCGTGGTTATTATGAAATGTATCAGCTCAACTTGTTGATGAAGCTGATTGAAGGATTAAAAAATCAGGAAGCATCTCGACATGACAGGTCATAGAAGGCATACTCAAAATACTGACAACACTGTCTGAGTGGAGATAGAAAGAAAAGCAGAAATTAGTTAAATCAAATGGTAATTAGGCATCTCTGAAAACAATGGCAAATGAAAGTGTAAACGTGGATTATCCGTATATAGTTCCTGGAATGTGACTGGGTCATGATCTCTCATTTGGACTTAAGACTGATTGTCCAAACATTATCCTAAAATTCATTCTCTTACTGGAGGAAATATTTCTTAAGCATGTGGAACGTAAAACATGCACCTGTGCCACATATTCATCTTAATTTTCTCCTCACTTAAAAGAGACACGCTATTGCCCAGATAAATGAATAAGAATCACTGTTGTTTAGTAGATATACTCAAATAAAAACTTGTAGCATTTAATTATACATTTTTTCATTGGAGTCATATCTAAAAACAGCTTGCAAAGTAGTTCACCTCTTGTCTTCTGCCTTTGCAAGCCCTTCATTGCTAACCCCGCCCAGACTTTCTGTGGCTGTCCAATCACAGACTTCCCAATGAAGTTCAATGAGTAGTCTTTGCAAGGCAGGTGCTCTGGGAAATTGCTGCCTCTTGAGTTTATCTCCACTGAGCTAACCAAACCAGGAAGTAACAGAGCCTGTTATCTGATTGACAGCCATGGGGGTGTAACAAGTTTAGTTTATAAAAGTGATGATTTATTTCAAATCTTTGAAAGTTTTTCCAAAATGAAAAAAAGAGGACACACTCTTCAACCATAAAGCTTTTCAGCAAAATAAAGTGTCTGGAGTGTCCCTTTAACATAAATGAAATGCATTGAATACATAATTTATCACAGCGATACATGATGTATTCCATGTGAAATACTATAAACTCACTAGCCCAATGCTGTCATACCCTCACCTTCCCGGCTAGTATACACAACACCAACGAAAAGATCTTTCAAAATGAAATAATGATAGCTAAAGAGAGCAAAACCAACCCCAAAGCATTTTTTAAGTACATAAATTCTAAAAAAAACAAAAATGAAAGTGTAGGTACACTAAAAACTGAAACGGGTGTGTTAGTTAATGAAGACCAGGAAAAGGCAGGAATTTTAAATAACTATTTCTCCTCCGTATATATTAAGGAAGAACCCATGGCAATAGATGTGCAAATTATTGCTACTAAAAACTTGCAGAATAATTGTAATTGGTTAACTCAAGACAAGGTGCTGCAGCAACTAAAGAAAGTTAATATAAACAGAGCTCCAGGTCCTGACGGTATCCATCCACGAGTACTTAAGGAACTAAGTGTAGAAATAAGTGAACCTCTGTTTTTAATCTTTCAAGATTATTTTCTTTCAGGAAGTGTTCCGGAGGATTGTAGGAAGGCAGATGTGGTTCCTATATTCAAAAAGGGTTCAAAATCCTTGCCTGGAAACTATAGACCTGTGAGCTTAACTTCTGTGGCTGTGAAAATATTTGAAAGGTTATTAAGGGATAATATGCAAGAATTCCTTGAGAAGAACATGGTTATCAGCAAAAATCAGCACAGTTTTATGAAGCACAGGTCATGCCAAACTAACTTGATTGCGTTCTACGAAGAAGTAAGTAGAAGTATAGATCAGGGTGTTGCCGTGGATGTGATCTATTTGGATTTTGCCAAGGCATTTGATACAGTTCCACACGATAGATTAGTGTTTAAACTCAAGGAAATCGATCTAGATGAAAATGCTTGTTCTTAGGTAGAACATTGGCTTAAAAACAGAGTACAAAGAGTTGTCATTAATGGTAAATTTTCAAGCTGGACAGAGGTGGCAAGTGGTGTATCTCAGGGGTCTGTTCTGGGACCGCTTGTATTTAACATGTTTATAAATGATCTTGAAGACAGCATTGAAAGTCATGTTTCAGTGTTTGCAGATGACACAAAACTCTATAAAATAATACAATGTGAGCAAGATATTACTTTGCTGCAGAGGGATTTAGATAGACTGGGGGACTGGGCACTCAAATGGCAGATGAAATTTAATGTTGAAAAATGCAAAGTTATGCACTTCGGTGTAAAGAATACACAATCAACGTATACCCTTAATGGAAGCAAATTAGGGATAACGACACACGAAAAGGACTTGGGAATTGTTATAGACAACAAACTATGCAACAATATGCAATGTCAATCAGCAGTGGCCAAGGCAAGTAAGATATTGTCATGCATGAAAACGGGCATGCATTCTCGGGACGAGAATATCATTTTGCCTCTTTATAAATCACTGGTAAGACCCCATATTGAATATGCTGTGCAATTTTGGGCACCTGTTCTAAAGAAGGATATTATGGCACTAAAAAAAGTGCAGAGGCGGGCTACAAAATTAATGAAAGGAATGGAACATATCAGCTATGAAGAAAGGTTAACAAATTTAAACCTATTTAGTTTAGAAAAATGTCGCCTGAGAGGGGATATGATAACATTATACAAATATATTCGGGGCCAATAGAAACCATTGTGTGGAAATCTATTCACAAACCGGACTTTACACAGGACACGAGGCCATGCGTTTAGACTGGAAGAAAGAAGATTTCGTCTAAGGCAAAGGGAAGGTTTTTTTTACTGTAAGAACAATCAGGATGTGGAATTCTCTGCCTGAAGAAGTGGTTTTATTAGAGTCCATACAGATGTTCAAACAGCTACTAGATGCATACTTGCAAAAACAGAATATTCAAGGATATAATCTTTCAATGTAGGGTAATAACTGCTTGATCCAAGGATAAATCTGACTGCCATTCTGGGTCAAGAAGGAATTTTTTTCCTAGCTTGTTGCAAAATTGTGCTTCAAACTGTTTTTTTTTTTGCCTTCTTTTGGATCAACAGCAAAAAACAAATGTGAGGAAGGCTGAACTTGATGGACGCAAGTCTCTTTTCAGCTGTGTAACTATGCAACTATGTAACCATTAAGTAAACCCAAAGTGTAAAGTTGCCAGGTCCACTCAATGGTGGAATAAAGATTGTCTGTTTGAAGATCATTTTGTTGGTGCTGGGTCTCATTTACGTTACTTCTGTGTCTTAGGTCTGTGTGCGTGGAGTCTGAGCGACACACACACACACACACTCTTGGTGAAGTGTATATTACCACCCTCCTTATTGTTGTTTTCTACTCACCATCGTGGGTGTTAGAATTCTGTAACTCCCACCTCTGGTTTCCCCACCTTCCACCCACTCTCTGCCCACAGTCTGCTATTATTTGTCCGGCTTGGGCACACTTCCTACATGCTGGCTTCATTGCCAAAATCTGACCCTGAGTTATGTCAACATTGGTAATGGCTAGGTAGTAAACAAATAATTACTGCGCATGCACCGTGCTTGCTGTTCTTGAAGAGCAGAGGGACTGCCTGTGAAAGGTCTCTCCCACTCTCACGAACACTCAGTTCTTCAGCACAGAGTCATGATGAAAAATGGATTTACAGGTGGGAGAGAGACCTAGTTTTCTCCACATCAGACTATGCATGTGCAAGCAATTCTAGCAACTTCATGCAATTAAAAAACTAATGTAATATAAAAGATACAAATCATGTATTGAAGGAATATAATGACAATTCTAGAGATCCAATCTTCATTCATGTGGTCTATTGTAATGGCATGACCTTATTATAATATACCGTTTCCAGATTGTATATATGAAAATGTTTTTTCATCTGTGTGGCGGATGAAAAAACTTGCCCGCCTCCTACCTTCTGACTATGGCCCTGGGATATATGGCATTTGAAAACACTATTTGTGCCCTGTGACAAAACTGGAGATTGTGCACAAATATGACTATTGTCCATATTTTTTATGATTCCCTTCGTTTTTTGCACTGTTCCCCATGTTTCATCTGTTGGTCCGCCTGGATAGAGTACCAGACAAACTGTGGAGTTATTGGGTGGCCACCATTTCATGTATCAGAGGCACATGGTGAGAACAATGGATGAAGAACATGGTGAAAACAATGGATGGCGGCCATTTTAACTCACAGACACTGTTTGGACTTTCTACACGGTGCCATCTCGCCGGTATTTGGTGCACAAAGACATTGTGCAGTAGTTTTAAACTATACAGCAGGGGACACCTTATACAGTAATTATTTTTCATATAGCCTGTATATGTTCTGTGGAATCTGCATTAAACTGTATCTTCCAAACTACTGAACGGATCTGGGTGAATTTTGGATATGTGGTTCACCGAGATCCCCCGGGTTCCGAGGATATGGGGTTATTGCATATTTTGGGCTCCCTGTGATATGTTTTATAATACTGTATTTCTCTGCCTAATTATATTAACCATTGTGTTCAGTAATCATATCACAGGCAGAGGGGAGGATTTTGTGTGGGAGTGTCTGTGTGCATTGTAAGGATTGATTGGTTGTATTTCAAAACCCTGTGGGCAGTACTAAGTTTGTGGATTGTGAATAAAAGAGGCTGTATGTGCCAGTACAGTCAGTTCTGCTTGACCTCACAATGAAGTGTCGTCTCGTTATTGGGGGAATTGGATTGTATGCTGATTGCCAGGAGTGTAAGCTGATTGTATGCTTTTCCTGTTCAGCTGCTTACAGCATTCATATGCTTGAGAGCATTCGTATGCTTCTCTGGTTCGGTGGTTGTGGTGTCTGCTGCAGTGCTTGGAGTCCTCAGGAAGCTCTAGGAGCATCCTTCAACGGAGGTACCCAGTCGGGGTGCCAGGTGATCCGTTACAATCTGCAATGGAATTTATTGAACCATGGAGCGCAGGTCTCGCCCGTCATGCAGATAGTCAGTCACTTACTTGTGGTGAATTGACAAACAATTTGCTACATGAAGAAAGGTACCAAATTTTCAAAAATGTTCAACTCATTATAGTTAATTTTGGTTCTTACCTCCTTATAATTCATTCTTTAGTTTATCAATATTTAATAAAAACATGCAAGTGATGAGATAAACTTTTCATTTTGCAAGTAGCGAGTCGCTAAATCCTCTGGATTGCACAGTCTTTGCAGACATCCCAAGTCATTTGTGGTGTGTCTCCCGGACACCCTCATGTCTCACATAATGAACACACCCTCATGTCTCACACAGATGCACATACACAGATGACACAGATACACACTGTTGCAGATACACACACACATAAACAATGTCACAAATACACACTGTCACAGATATACACACGCACACACACACATACACAATGTCACATATACACACTGTCACAGATACAAACAGTCACAGATACATACAGTCACAGATACACACACACAGATTCACACTGACACAGATACACACACACAGATACACACACACATACAGTCACAGATGCATACAGTCACAGATACACACACAGATTCACACTGACACAGATACACACAGATACACACTAACACATATACACACACATGTACACACAGTCACAGATACATACAGTCACAGTTACGCACACACAGATTCACACTGACACAGATACACACACAGATTCACATGCACAGATACACACATCGGTTCACACTGTCACAGATACACACAGTCACAGATTCACACTGACACAGATACAGATACACACTGCCACAGATACACACAGTCACAGATACACACTGACACAGATTCACACTGACACAGATACACACACAGATTCATACTATCATGGATACACACACACAGATACACACTGTTAAGACACCCCGGGTGTCTTTAAGGGAAAGCGCCGTTTAGTTCACATTCCCATTTCGCAAATTCAGTAATCCATTCGCATCAATGTGTAATACACGAACCATAACCAGGGGAAGCGGTAATCTCCCGACCAGGATCCGTGAACGGCTCCAACCTCCCAAACGGAACTCCACGAACTGCTGCTAGCCGCTGAACAACAATATCCACCAAGCGACTTTCGGTTCCAATCAGCAGTCTCTAAACGCAAATAATAAATCCCCCCAATAACGAGACAGAAGCTCCGCATTGAGGGTCAAACAGGATCTGGCTTTACTGTGGGCTACCTGCCCGTATTTATGCAGGTCTCCCACCTGGTGGTCACTCCCCTAGGGGACCAAATGGGAGACTGTAATGACAGACAGACATGGGGACATTCCAGACGTACAGTCACAACTTTTACCTACAATGCACTATGGTTTCCTCCCGTCTGCCCTGGAGATAATTGAGAAGAAATTCAATTATCTCCAGGACAAAGACAATCGCCATCTTAAATGTAAAACCAGAAAATACATAAAAATACATAACTTTAAAATAACCGAACATTTCCCATTCGCATCACATATCCCCAGATAGCCTGGATCTGAGTGCATATTATTAGCGAATAGAGCTCAGATCCCACACACATAGTTCAATCGCCATGGAGTCAAAGTTCTTACGGTCTTTCGGTATACGAATGACTCCATGGGAAGGCTATCTGGGTTAAGTCCTTTCGTGTGCTGTAAACCTCCCGAACGGCCGGTGTTCGTACGCTTTCGTGGAGGCAGCCAGGCGTTCCGTTGTTTCAGCGGTGTTCGGCAGATAAAGTGTCCGTTTTTAGTTCCATGAAAATAGAGCTGAACACCGCTGGGCTTTCGCGTGGTTTAAAATGGCCGCTGCCTCGTGGTCAACATACGAACGACGACCACCCTGAATTCAGTTTAATTGAGAAGTGTCTGCGGTTAACCACAACGTTCTAATTTGGATCAATAGGTTAACCAGCAGCACACTTCTCTCCTGGGTGGCCGTCCGTTCGGCAGGTTTGTTCGGGAAAAACAGTCATTCGTATGGCTGGGCTATAGGAAACAGCCATTTACACGAACGGGGCAGAAGCAGACGAATCCACCGCAAACAGACAGATGGTTCTGTCACACACACTGACACAGGTACACACACACAGAGATACACACTGACAGATACACACGAAATCTGACACACAACATCCCAGAAATCACACACAATCTGACACACAAAAAGTGGTAGCAGTTGGTCAAGTTTGGTTATTTAAAAGAGAACAAACTACCAAACAGAATCCATTGCCGTACCATGGAGCTTTTTCCCTTCATCTCGACGGCTGCACCGTTCATGTGGAACTCGCTTCCCTCCTCCGTTAGATGCTCACCCAGTCTCCAATCCTTCAAAAAATAGTTAAAAACCCACTTCTTCATAAAAGCGTATCAATTAAACTATTAATAGCTCCTGACTGATTCCTCTCTTTCAACTGTCATTAGTCTAATACTATCCTTACCTTTTGTATTACTTTACCCCACTCCCTCTAGCATGTAAGCTCATTGAGCAGGGCCCTCAACCCCTCTGTTACTGTGTCACTATACCGCACTCCCTCTAACATGTAAACTCACTGAGCAGGACCCTCAATCCCTCTGTTACTGTGTCACTATACCCCACTCCCTCTAGCATGTTAGCTCATTGAGCAGGGCCCTCAACCCCTCTGTTACTGTGTCACTATACCCCACTCCCTCTAACATGTAAACTCACTGAGCAGGGCCTCAATCCCTCTGTTACTGTGTCACTATACCCCACTCCCTCTAACATGTAAACTCACTGAGCAGGCCCTCAATCCCTCTGTTACTGTGTCACTATACCCCACTCCCTCTAACATGTAAACTCACTGAGCAGGGCCCTCAATCCCTCTGTTACTGTGTCACTATACCCCACTCCCTCTAACATGTAAACTCACTGAGCAGGGCCCTCAATCCCTCTGTTACTGTGTCACTATACCCCACTCCCTCTAACATGTAAACTCACTGAGCAGGCCCTCAATCCCTCTGTTACTGTGTCACTATACCCCACTCCCTCTAACATGTAAACTCACTGAGCAGGCCCTCAATCCCTCTGTTACTGTGTCACTATACCCCACTCCCTCTAACATGTAAACTCACTGAGCAGGCCCTCAATCCCTCTGTTACTGTGTCACTATACCCCACTCCCTCTAACATGTAAACTCACTGAGCAGGGCCCTCAATCCCTCTGTTACTGTGTCACTATACCCCACTCCCTCTAACATGTAAACTCACTGAGCAGGCCCTCAATCCTTCTGTTACTGTGTCACTATGCCCCACTCCCTCTAACATGTAAGCTCACTGAGCAGGGCCCTCAATCCCTCTGTTACTGTGTCACTATTTCCCGCTCCCTCTAACATGTAAACTCACTGAACAGGGCCTCAATCCCTCTGTTACTGTGTCACTATACCCCACTCCCTCTAACATGTAAACTCACTGAGCAGGGCCCTCAATCCCTCTGTTACTGTGTCACTATACCCCACTCCCTCTAACATGTAAACTCACTGAGCAGGGCCCTCAGTCCCTCTGTTACTGTCACTATACCCCACTACCTCTAACATGTAAACTCACAGAGCAGGCCCTCAATCTCTCTGTTACTGTGTGTCCAACTTGTCTGGTTACAACTACATGTCTGTTCGTCCACCCATTGTAAAGTGCTTCGGAATTTGATGGCGCTATATAAATATCATAATAATAATAATCTAGACGAATGATCCCACCGAACAGCATCCTTCTAAGTTATATAAAACCGAACGCAGGCGATCATGAAAGTCTGGCAATATTCGCTAGTTTCAGTGTCCGTTTTCAGTTCCAGGATTTCGACTACCAAACACCACTGCCTGCCTTTGTGCAAACAACATGGCTGCCACCCACGTGTTCGTGCATACGAACGGTGGCCACCCAGATGAACCATTAGGTTAGGATCATTACAATGTATCCATTAGGCTTAACAAGTTCCCGGGTGGTCCATAGTTCATGTGGCGGTCCGGTTCCCAAACCAAGCCAGTTAAATGATCTTTTACAGGTAGTCTGTTGGCAGGAGGCTGTTAAGCAGGCTCCTCCGGGAGCTCGTGGCAAACACACAGTGCGTATCTGTGACTGTGTGTATCTGTAACAGTGTGTATTTGTGTGTGTAACTGTTTCAGTGTAAATCTATGTGTGTGTATCTGTGACTGTGTGTATCTGTGATAGTGTGAATCTGTGTGTGTGTGTGTGTGTGTGTATCTGTGACATTATGAATCTGTGTGTCTGTTACAGTGTGAATCTGTGTGTGTATCTGTGTCAGTGTGTATCTGTGTGTGTGTATTTGTGTCAGTGTGTTTCTGAATGTGTGTGT
>OW240922.1:125626455-125721455 GCA_933207985.1 Pelobates cultripes | reverse complement strand
GGGTGACATAACTGAACTTTATGGATCTATAGGATGCCGCATTTTTCTAAACTGCTTTTATTATACTTTTTGAATTATTATAGAGCCTGAATGGAATATTAAAGGGACACTCCAGGGACCAAGACAACTAAATTAAGTTGTTTTGGTGACAGAAGGTCCCTAGAGGCACTCTTATCTCAAGGAGTTTAACCGTTTTCGAACAGTCTAACCCCAAAGTTGCCTCCGAACTCCACCCAGGCAGCATCCGGTTTCTGACATTTCACTTTCAGATAGCTCGGAAGGAAACCTTTTCCAAGACAGTTTTGTGAATGGGGAGTCACTGATTGTCTGAGAGCGTCAGCAGACCTTTCTCAGCCAATCAGTGGCACCCCATCCTGGTGGCAATCCCAGCTTTCTGAAAGAGAAAAGTCCGAACCTGGATGCCACCTGAGGGTGTGGAGATTGGTGCTGGAGGTAACTGTGAGTTTAAACAATTTGAGAATGTTGCATCCCCTTGAGGTAAGAGTGCCTCCAGGGGCATCCTGGTACCTTAACAACTTTATTTAGACTAAGTAGTTTTGGTGCCTGGAGTTTCCCTTTAATCTTTAAAAACTAAAATGCTTTTCCCACTGTTTTCATTAATAAGCACTTCCTACATTTACATATAAATCCTTAACGCAGGGAAACAAGACAAGAATATAAAAATCTCTACATGAGAACTGTTTGTATATTTTCACATCAGATACATTAAAAGGTAACTTGAAGAATCCTCACACGCTCGTTGAACATGCCAACATTTTGTGACTATTGGTTGTATCCGGCCTATGATGTAGTGTCCTGTGGCAGTAAGTATTACTCAATGAGCAAGGAGTATTTCTGGTGAGATTCTGGTCTGTTAAATACACCACATGTTGGAGACAACAACACAGAGTATCAATATAACAGGACAAGTGACGTTCACACGTTGACATCACGGCATTGAAGAGACTCCTACTCCCAGTTCAGTCCCACAATAACAGCCATCTGAGAGCGAAATTAAGGCTTTTTCTGTGCTTAGCTATAATATTTCTTGGTAAATAAACCAACGTGGAGTGGTCTCCAAGTAACCAGACAACAAGCTGCACACAGGGATTTATACCGTCAACTAGCAACTGATGATCACTCCATCTTAGCAACAAGGCCACAAAACCCCCAGCCATTTCTTCCTAATTTTGTTTACATTCTTTAAATGTACCGGTAATTTTTTGAATGAATCTGACGGGGGAATTTATTTCAGCTATTTTTATATAAAACAATATTCTCACACTAATCCTGGTTTATTTGATTATTTTTCCCCTCTTCTCCTGTCGGTATGCAGGTTCTGCATTGGAGGGTACGGAGAGTTAATAGGGAGGCAGTGAAATGTACCCGTTGTTGAATTGTGTGATTACGATAAAACAGAAATGTTTCATGTCATGGGGTTTTCTGCCCCCCAATAAACACTTTACATTGTACCAGCATGTGTTACCCCAAAAATGTATTAAATCCCTGTTCTGTTCTGACGCCGGTGACAAACGGCTCATTATTTCTGCTGGAAATCTCTTTACAAGACACTAGTTATATGGACACAATTAGTAGACACTAATTGTGCAGCAATTATTCTATATTCTCACGGAAACACGTAAATGGCACTTTTTGCTTTGGAAATTGCACCATTATTTACTCAAAGAGAAAAAGTATTTTATCTTGTGGCTGGTCTCAGGTTAGCCCAAGTTACAGGTCAGGTCATTTTACATACAGATAACACTTTAACCTAATGTTTTCATAAATGTAAATACAAGCGAACAAACTGCTAACAACAGAATATCCCCCAAAACAGCCCGAGGGAGCCGTCAACATCAAAGAGAGATGGACAACTCAATAGGCCTAAAATCTCCTGTTAAATCTCTTGTAACTCGAAGATACCTTTCAGGGAAAGCACTTCAGTTTGGTGACCTGTCAGGTTATCTCATAATGAGAATTATCCACCCCACACCCTCTCCCTCCAGACACTATGCTCACTGTGCTAAAGAGGCTGGGGACCTTGATTAATCAGACCAGTAATTGCCACCTGTGGGTACTGAATGCTGATTTATGAGCCTTGATAGGATGCATTCCAGGTATCTCTATCCTCAGCCCACAAGGAATAGTCTGAGCAGACTTACATTTTCAACAGTTAAAGGCTGTGCAAATCATGCAGATAATTCTATTCAGAGATACATAGATATATTTATTACACAATAACCAGCATGCGCGTGCATTATTTGATTGGACTACTGGTTTGTTCCATGGAACCTCTAAATAAAATAGAACTTTGTCTCCTAAACATTCTATGAAATAATAAATAGAAGTGCTGTCATGATTAAATACATGTCATAGTAACAAAAAAATAGGATAAGAGTTGTTTAAACCATAAGGATGCAAGTTAGCACAGGAAAATGGGATTAAACAGTGACTTCGTGCAAAGCTTGCTCTTCTGGGATTCTGGAAAAAATAAAACGAATTTACACAATTGTATTAATTTGATTATTCCTTACAGAAAGGTTTTGTAAATAGAATGTTTTAAAGACTATATGGTATCCCTTACCTTGCAAGCTGTCACATAGGGTTTAAGAAATACTATATTGTTTTGTATACAGTAAGTATAACAAATGCTTAGAAACAAAACCTGGCACAAAGCCTTATCAGTATTTGCAATGGACCCGTTGGCATTTACAGGAATGAAGCTTCTACATCAGAATTTTGAAGCCAAATACAGTAAGCACAATGACACCAAACACTGAAACAAAAAGGCATTTCATGGTATTGTTTTTTGCTTAGCGTGGTCCCTTTCTCCACCGCCCTTTGCTGCTAGAATGCAACTTTAAAGTTTGACCTGCAAAGGTTTCTATAAAGTGTAGGAGAAGACATGAAGCTGACATTAAAAGGCTTTCTATAGAGCTGCACATGGACGGAATAGGGTTCTAGCATCCGAATGCAATACAATGTAATATTCTAAAATAGATAATTATATAAAACATTTCATAATATGGATATATTCTCAAACTAGTGGCCTCCTTCATTGTGTCACCACGACACGAGCTCTGACAAAGAATGAAATTGGTTAAACGGATTTGGGCCTGTCCACTTGAATGCAATAAATCTGTCACATAATCCCACAGTAAACTATGAATATATCTGGTGATTGCATATTTACAAAAGCACGGGAAAATGGCTAACACAGAACTCAATTTAACATTTTTGGATAAGCTTTTAAGATGATTTCATATTTTGAATTTTTTTTAAAAGTATTTTAATAGTTTTGATTTTTAAAATAGATTGACATTTTTTGTTTAATATGATATATTGTTTGATATTTTAATTTTTTTTTAAAAGTATTAAATAATTTGAAAAGCGTATCCAAATTAAAAATCAAGGACATTCATGGGAAATAATTGTATCGACTGATTAAATAAAATTCCAACTTTTAAACAATTTTATAAAATGCTATGTGTAGATGTGTTTAATCTTTGCTCATCGATTACAGAGGACCATCTCCAGGGTCAATCATTGTGGTGGATGGGCCTTGCGTCAGCAGGCCTCGGAAACTGGCGAGCCAATAGCGATAACCACAGCAAAAATAGGGACAATTCTATTCAAATGTTTTATTGAAGGTTTTAAATATAATAATAAACCAAACAACAATAATAATAATAATATAAACATCAAACAAACAAGGAAAAGGAGTAAATACACAGGTACTATTAATCATCCAATACCACTGAAAAATGAGAAATAATTAATAAATAATTTAAAGAAATTGTAGAATAATAAGTATAACTTTACCATTGGTAGTGCCTTATTTAGCAACCAAAATGCAGTGCAAAGTGAATTAACAATAAATATATGTAACGTTTGGTGACTGGCTGGGGGGAACTAACTAAATATGATATTGACACATAATATCTTCTTCCAAAATCGTCCAATTGAGTTATAAGGTGGTATGCACGTCCGATAGCAATCTTGTAGTTTGCTCACAACATTTGTTGAATAGGGGCAATTCTAGAAAAGAACTTAACAGCCTTGTGTTGGCAAGGAATCTAGGGTGGGCAGTTCCAAGGGGACAAGCTCCCTATACAAATGGTAAAAGTTGCACAAGGGTGTTTTCAAAACAAGAACTTATTTCAAAGAATAGTCCAGACAGACCTAAGATCCGATTAGAAATATGCCTCATGACACATTGTTGCTCCACAAGATTTCTCATCTTAACCAGCAGCAATTTTACCAATTTCAGGCAAAAAGTAAGGATCTATCCATGTATAACTAGGAGAGACTCACCACATTGATAACAAATGGCTACCTAACCGGCTTTAACTCAGCCAGGTGACTAGTTACACAGCCAGCATTAATAAAAATAGATTCTTTATTAAATGTAAAATATTTGCCTCTTTGAAGTATTATATATGTAGTGTAACTCAAATGGCAGTAAACTCTTATAAATTATTTTTATTCCAGTAACAAACTGTGAAAAACAAGACGTGTAAAAACTGTTTTCAAACAGAGAAACTCACTGGATTGCTGCTAATGGTTCACACGTAGAATGTGGCTAATTATTAATACGTCTAATTACAAGATGGTTAATGATACATAACTAACACATTGATGGCAATAAAGTGAGGCTTGTTTTAATGGTAGGACTTGTTTAAAAACAAATCTTTATAGATCATTGTCACGTTGCTATTTGAATACTTGAATGCTCTAATTTAGCCTGATAGTAACAAGACATTGAGCTTTTTAACATTTCGAATGCTTTCAAATTACCGATTTTATTTTTGTTTCATAACAAAGACTGAAAATCTGGAAGAGTGGAGACGATTGGGATCCTTTGATGGCATTAACACCTATTGAATGACAGATGGGGGATATTCCATAAGACACTGCGATGGATTGCCGACCATGCTAGTAATGGAATAGATAGGGTTAAAAAAAAAACCCTGATTTTCTAAACATGCAAACTATCAGAAGCAGCTCTTTAATTTGAATATTTCTTTGGCACGGATCCACCTTCATTAATGCATGGGCGGACTCAGCCAATATTTATAAGAAAAACATATTTAGCACTCGAGGGAAGCACATTTAGAGCTATTTTGCTAATTTGATGGACCGGTAATAAGTCCTGTAAAATGTCAGTGCTTTCTCCAAGCAGCTGTTTCAAATCCTTGCTGTATGTTGGACCAATAAAGTGATCTTTATTTAACGATGTGAACACTATGTCATCTGCTTTGCCGTTGTTTTTTCTGTTTTATCATGGCCTGACTCCACCTTGCCATCATGTGTGTTTTCTCGTTTTATAATTTTATGGATATCTGTTTTATGAGTTGATAACAGCGGCGCAGACATTAAACTTATTCACAAACAGGATATAAACAATATGTATCGCTTTAGGATTCTGACATATGCCATACCGCAGTACAAGATGGGTTATAGACAAACTGCCAAACATTTAAATGAGAGGGAACTAGAATGAGATTCCGGCTCATAATATAGATATACTCATATTTTTTCATGAAAAAAGTCATATTGGTGTAAATGCAATATACCTGAATATTGCAGAACATAATAATAACTAGAAAAGCTACAATTTCTGGGGAAATTGTGTGAAGTGTTCTTGCCTCCACCAGTAGTCTACAACTGGAGTGGGCGGAGTAACTGTTATCATTTACATAGCACATTTAATTGCAACGTTGTTGCACAGTTACATTAAACCATACATTTATAAAAACATTAGCAGGTGTTCAAAAGGCCCTGTCTATGACATCACTTGTTGCTGCAGCCTGACACAGGTCAGAGTATTTTTGGCGGTTGCCATCTTCAAACGGTCGTATTTTAAAAACTATAAATCCTACAGCGAAGAGCTTTATATTGTGAGAATCACAAGACCCAGACCTACAGTTTGATGCATAGTATGTCTCTAAAGTATTAAAAATGAAGGCACAGTCGCAGTTTAGAAACTGCCCTTCAAATTTAAGCTGGCTGGAGTGGAGTTTCGATGAATGTCAATGGATGGTGTGAGGTGCAAACAAATGGTCATGTCGTGAAAACTATCAGGACTATGGCTTAGCCGTTGACATGTTTAGTGGCAGCAGGGATAGCTGAACGTTTTGATATAAGATTTGTGTAGGTGGGCTTGAAAATAAGGCAGTGGTGGCAGTTTAGAAATCATGTCCTGATTTTTCAGCTTTTGCCAGCTCCCACTCTAGCTTTGCCATTCATTCCTATGGGACCAATTTCGCCACAAGAACGACGATATTCCGTGAACCATTCGGCGAAACGTTCCACAAAGTAATAGCAATCCAATCGGGAACAATTTGCACATTTCGGTATATTTCTGTCTATGTAGTGTAAAAACTGTGGGAGGAGTTAGGGTGGTAAATTTGGCTATAATAAGAATAAGAATATATATGTGAGATAACATTAAGTGGTCTTGCTATGCAAGAACACTTAATGATAATTATTTAAGAAATAAATTCCATTCCACTGGTTTGTTCTATATAAATACCATTATTATATATTTTTATATTAGATATAGGTTAACACAGCTTCCCAGTATCTGTGGCCCCCATTGGTTCGTGAGCCACCAAGTAAAGAAGACGCAGATATGACATTATTCTGTGCGTCTCTGCATGTGGCTTTGTCTTTATAAATAAACAAAAAAACGATTAAATGGAAAGCTGTCTATGTACAGATGTTAATTTGACAGTGTCATCTCTTATTAACCCCCAACTAGATGTTGTTTTTCCAGATATCAATAAATAATGGGTAATTAACCAATTAACTCTGCTGTATATATAACCAAGCAATGAGCTGAGTACGTGCAGCCCTGATAACCTCACCTCTCAGTCTGTCGAGAGGATTGGATGTGGACAGCCACGGATTTAAGGTAGAACATCTCATCAACACAATGAACCAGAGATTAACATAATTAATGCCATGTACTAATTATAGTCAAATTGTGCTCAGTACGTCGCAGACACAAAGTGGTAGAGAAAGGTTATTTGAAACAGGATCATGTTTAACTCCATGGTTACCAGAATGGCGAGTGAACCGTCAATCTGTAGTTTTAAAGGAACAATAGCAAGCGGTGTGCACAAAGATTCTGCTCACTGCCCGTTCCTTCAAAAAATATTTACTAAGCGAAAGTCTTCTAATGGAAATTGGACAAATAGTGAACAGCATCCCTCCCGCACGACAGTCTTAGTGAGCTAGCCGATCATTCTGTAGGTGCTATCAATACTTGAAAGGGATAGAAGATATTCTGTAGAATGTTCTCAACGAGGGATGGCAAACAATGGGGGTAATTAGCAAAGTGTCATTGACAATTTTCCATCTGATTTTCAGGGAATTCTTGACATGATTTATTTTTTTTGGTAACTTTTTAGCATCCTAATCATAATTTTTGAAGTGCACCATTTTTGCCAACGCAACACATGTATTAATACTTCCGCCCCTTTATTCCAACATAAAACTGGTTGAATTTTGTCACCGCTATAAATCGGACAGTTTACCAAAATGGAAAACCCTGGGAAAACTGGTAGACTTCACTACAAGGAAAGGTGTCACTTTTTGGATCACTTTAATAAATAAGATCAAAGTTATTTACGAACGTAACCAGCACTATTCACTACATTTACCATAATTCTCTTACAGCCATAATGCTGCAAAGCATCAGGGGAGATGTAGTCTACAACACCTGGAGTGCTGAAG
This sequence comes from Pelobates cultripes, assembly GCA_933207985.1. NCBI lineage: Eukaryota > Metazoa > Chordata > Amphibia > Anura > Pelobatidae > Pelobates > Pelobates cultripes. The sequence continues at coordinate 125,713,715 of OW240922.1, read as the reverse complement.
GTTACCCACACTTTATCCTGTTCTTCAACACATGTTGTATACCTACTCACATGCGGATGTGGGTTGCAATATGTGGGAAGAACGGGAAGAAAGGCAAAAATTAGGTTCCAGGAGCATAGAAATAATATCAAAAATCATATGTTGACACATTCAGTGCCAGTACACTGCAATAAATGTCCAGCTTTTAATTTCAATACCCTCCAATGTACCATCATTGAACAAGTAGCCTTGGATGAAAGAGGAGGTGATCTAATGTTACTATTGAGAAAAAGAGAGGGATATTGGATACATACTCTACAAACAATGCAACCTAGGGGACTTAATGTCGACTTTGATTTGGTTTGCTTTCTCTAAATTGACAATTTTGCACTTTTACATTGTTCTTGTATATAGCTTTAATATTGATAAATGTATGTTTTTAGCAATGTTGCTTAATTAATTTTATGTATCTTCTGTGTATTTTTTGGGAATATAATAATAATCTGTTATGCCATATTCTTTACTTTGTATTAAAAGAAGAATATTGGCAAGGTTTTATAGTATCTGGATAATATTGTTATGTTCTGAGATTATCATTATGAATATAATTAATATCACATATATATATACATGTTCTTAATTTTTTTCTTATTAATTGTGGTTGTTCTCCGCTCTTCGAGCGGTGGAACGCATATCAGGTGGAACGCATATCAGGTGGAACGCATAGATAGAGATCCGGAAGAGAGACGTGAGCCGCATTTCCGGTTGCGTCAACAGGTCGCACCCGGAAGCACTACAGATAGACGAACCCGGAAGTAAGTGGACAATTGGAGGATTTTTTCGGCGCGCCAAACCGGACGGATTTAAAAGCCAGGTACATTATGTGGACAACTATGCCTGCATACAGAAGGACTTTTTTGCCCCTGAGGAAGTTCAAGGACGTTTGAACGAAACGCGTAGGGCTTTGTTATAGCATTTATAGTGTTTAGAGTTTTTTATTATCTTATCAGGTTGTTTTATTTTATTTTATTTGGACCTGCTGGTTATATTTGATCCTGTTGATCCTGTGATTCATCCTATGATCCCAAGACCGGTGGTTTAATATATGCCTGTTTGCCACTACAATATTGTAAGTGTGCCTTATTATTAAAGTGTATTTTCTTATCAAGATACTCTGCACTATTATGCTGTTTTATTTCCTTCTATGTACATCCTGACGTTCCACTTATCCTGAGATATTCATCGTTCTATAAGATATGCCTACAATCAATTTTGGTTTGTGAGTGTGAATTATCATCTATATTTCCACTCTTTCTTTTTCCATCAACAGTATTATGCTATGTCTTTTTCTGTTATCATTGTATTGTAGATTTATCCCTATTTTTGTTCGAAGGTTACCCACTGCGCCTAGTCCATCGTTAGTTCTGAGGGTTCCCAACTGCAATAAAAATTATTTTAAAAATTATTTTACTTACCTATCTATCTATCTATCTATCTATCTATCTATCTATCTATCTATCTATCTATCTATCTATCTGTCTGTCTATCTATCTATCTATCTATCTATCTATCTGTCTGTCTATCTATCTATCTATCTATCATCTATCTGTCTGCCTGTCTATCTATCTATCTGTCTATGTATCTATCTATCTAGTATCTCTATCTATCATCTGTCTATCTATCTATCTATCTATCTATCTATCTGTCTGTCTATCTATCTATCTATCTGTCTGTCTATCTATCTATCTATCTATCTATCATCTATCTGTCTGCCTGTCTATCTATCTATCTGTCTATGTATCTATCTATCTAGTATCTCTATCTATCTATCTGTCTGTCTGTCTGTCTGTCTATCTATCTGTCTGTCGGTCTATCTATATCTATCTATCTATTTGTCTGTCTGTCTGTCTGTCTGTCTATCTATCTATCTGTCCATCCGTCCACCTGTCTGTGTATCTACCTACCTTTCATACACAGATGTCACTGTGACAAAGTGCCCTTTGCCACTTTGTCCTGGAGAGGCCTGCTGGCCAGCCTCCTGCCCTGCGACTATGGCCCTGGGATGGATTGTCCTTCTAGGAACTGATGTGGGCATACTGGAGGCTTATATTGCTGGTTCTGGCCCTTTAATGCCCAAAGAAAGGATTTGTACTTTTAAACTGGTACTTCGGATGCTGTAGAAGCAGTCGAAGTTGTCAAAGTTCTCGAAGTGTCGAAGTTGTCGAAGTGTCGAAGTGGCCGCTATTCAAATAATGAACACGTGGCGGCGGTCATTTTAACTCATTCGAACGCGGTCAGCGGTGTTTGCAGCCAAATCTATGGAACTATAGTTTTGGAGTTATGAAAGTTGGGTAAAAAGTATGTTTTAAAATATATGGATAATTGGGTTACCTCTCAGGCTAAGGGGAGGAGATGTGTGGGATGTAACCATTGTGTGATTGGGTATTGTATAATTGTCTGTGGGCGTCTCCCTTGCAGGGGAGAATTGCATAAAAGCCGAGTGTGTGTCATTAAAATGAGATCCTGTTTGACCCTCAATACGTAGCCTTGTCTCGTTATTGGAGGGAGCTGCTATATCACACTGGGGATTGCTATGCTCTGCATACTCCCCTGAGCTTTTAATCACTTAGCTCTTTTAAGAGCTTGTTCCTGATATGCTCTCCTGGAGGAGAGGTCTTCCCCACACGGTCCTGGAGGACAGAAGCTGATCCAGGGTGGACGGAAGACGGCGAGGCTCCAGTTAAGCTACGGCGGTTGTGGAGTCTGCGGTGGTTGTGGTGTCCAGTGCGGTGCTTGTGGTCCTCGGCGCAAGCTAGGAAGCGTCCATTAACGGAAGGGTCCGTTACAGTCACCTATCATTTTAAATAGATACTTAAAATATGGGGATGTAAGTTGGGGTGTGGCCAGGGGTAGGGATGTTTAGACTTAAAAATAACAATGTATTTAACTAAAATGTAATTTATAAGAAGAACAATGTATCTTATTTACACAGCCTGATTTCTAAACACATTTATTGTAGGTTAAAGACACATTACTGGGAGTATTATTACTGTGGAGCTCTGTTATACACCCAGACACATTACTGGGAGTATTATTGCTGGGGAGCTCTGTTATACACTCAGACACATTACTGGGAGTATTATTGCTGTGGAGCTCTGTTATACACTCAGACACATTACTGGGAGTATTATTGCTGTGGAGCTCTGTTATACACTCAGACACATTACTGGGAGTATTATTGCTGTGGAGCTCTGTTATACAGTCAGACACATTACTGGGAGTATTATTGCTGTGGAGCTCTGTTATACACTTAGACACATTACTGGGAGTATTATTGCTGTGGAGCTCTGTTATACACTCAGACACATTACTGGGAGTATTATTGCTGTGGAGCTCTGTTATACACTCAGACACATTACTGGGAGTATTATTGCTGTGGAGCTCTGTTATACACTCAGACACATTACTGGGAGTATTATTGCTGTGGAGCTCTGTTATACACTCGGACACATTACTGGGAGTATTATTGCTGTGGAGCTCTGTTATACACTCGGACACATTACTGGGAGTATTATTGCTGTGGAGCTCTGTTATACACTCAGACACATTACTGGGAGTATTATTGCTGTGGAGCTCTGTTATACACTCAGACACATTACTGGGAGTATTATTGCTGTGGAGCTCTGTTATACACTCAGACACATTACTGGGAGTATTATTGCTGTGTGGCTCTGTTATACACTAAGACACATTACTGGGAGTATTATTGCTGTGTGGCTCTGTTATACACTAAGACACATTACTGGGAGTATTATTGCTGTGGAACTCTGTTATACACTCAGACACATTACTGGGAGTATTATTGCTGTGGAACTCTGTTATACACTCAGACACATTACTGGGAGTATTATTGCTGTGGAGCTCTGTTATACACTCAGACACATTACTGGGAGTATTATTGCTGTGTGGCTCTGTTATACACTCAGACACATTACTGGGAGTATTATTGCTGTGGAGCTCTGTTATACACTCAGACACATTACTGGGAGTATTATTGCTGTGGAGCTCTGTTATACACTCAGACACATTACAGGGAGTATTATTGCTGTGGAGCTCTGTTATGCACTCAGACACATTACTGGGAGTATTATTGCTGTGGAACTCTGTTATACACTCAGACACATTACTGGGAGTATTATTGCTGTGTGGCTCTGTTATACACGCAGACACATTACTGGGAGTATTATTGCTGTGGAGCTCTGTTATACACTCAGACACATTACTGGGAGTATTATTGCTGTGGAGTTCTGTTATACATTCAGTCACATTACTGGGAGTATTATTGCTGTGGAGCTCTGTTATACACAGACACATTACTGGGAGTATTATTGCTGTGGAGCTCTGTTATACACTCAGACACATTACTGGGAGTATTATTGCTGTGGAGCTCTGTTATACACTCAGACACGTTACTGGGAGTATTATTGCTGTGGAGCTCTGTTATACACTCAGACATATTACTGGAATTGTGTAGAAAAAGGTGCAGGGAGGCAGTGTCTGTGGTGTTTTCAAATCCAAGGTAATATGTGAAATAAGCACAGAGAACGTAATATAGTGTAGTATGTCAGGAGTTCTGATATCTTAACAAGGACAAAGGTTGTACTTACAATTTTCTGGAGCTTATGTTCAGCTCCAGATTTATGCGAATGGACGGAATAATCACCGTCTATGGATATGGTAGTGTGTCCTCGTGCTTGTTAGTTGGTGCTGTTCTTTGTGCTTTTAGTGGTAGTGCCGTAGCCTGGCAGGGAGGTATCCTCAGTAGGCAGGAGAAGAAATAGAAACAGAATATAGTGTTCTCTATATGTTAAAAATTAAACAAGATATACTCACAAATGGGGAGCAAATGGAGGTATTGCTCAATCCCAAAGCACTCAGGTGGTATTATCCCCACCAAGGATATCACTGTGGGAGTCTTCTGGATAAAAAAAGCTTGAAAGATAGGTCTGGAATCTCCAAGTGGTATAAAATGAATGATAACTTTTATTTAGAGATTAAAAAAAATTAGAACAAAGTATAAAAGAATTATAAAACACTAACGAGTTTCACCTGTAACAGGCTTTCTCAGTGTTACAGTTTATGAGACCTAGCTTTAGAACAGGTGGTGTAACCAGTCATGTGACTAAAAGTAAATTACTTAAAACATGAATAAAACTTAGTTTGTAGCAAAAAGCAGAGAAGGTACAATAAAATGATACATTAAAGTGTAAAAATAACTTTATAATAATATTGCATTTTAAAAGAAGATAAATATTATAATTTTATGTGATGTAGCTTTAAGGGGGGGACCCAAGATGGCTGCCGCCATCTCCATAATAGGAGTGTCAAGATGGCTGCCACTTTCTTTTGTGTGTGGGGCAGCTGAAATTGTGAGATAAAAAAAGCAAAGGGACTATAAGAGGGGAAGGTGAATGAGGTACTTCTCCCCTAAAGACGAGCAGTATAACACTGAAATCAGCACATTGTATGGGAGTACCAATATGGCGTCCTTGGAGGGATACTCCCCACAGTATCCCTCCAAGATCACGCCCCCTATGACGTCATGACACATGCCGATCACATGATGCAGGCCATGGACAAATACACAATTACATTGGCTCTCAGATCCAGGACACTCCTACACATAATAGATGAATACCTCCTCTGTACCTGGGAGATAATGGAGTCAAACACTGAACTAAACTCAATTATCTCCAAACAAAACATTTTTATAAAACCCCCAAAAATACCTTTAAAACAAACATACAAAACTCCCACACAATTTAAATCCCCCGATAGCCTTGATCTGGGTGACCAACATATCCAAAAATCACCCAGATCAGTTCAGGGGTTCTGGAATTTCCTGAAAGTCATTTATTTGACCGACCGCATAGTCCCATGCCCAAAACAGTTCCATAGAATCAGGGCTTGCGGTTGGTCTAGTTCGGTTTAAAAAGTGAACAAACTACCGAATGGAATCCATAGTTCTACCCTGGAGCTAGTTCCCCTCATCCAGATGTGCGATTCCACCGAACAGTGCCCTTCTTGTATAGAATTGAACGCAGATGATGATGGAAGTCCAGCTGTGTTCGGGAGTTTCTTTGTCCAATTCTAGCTCCATCAGATTCATCCCCAAACACCGCTGCCTGCGTTCATTCGAACAAGATGGCCGCCACCTCGTGGTTGTCCATAGGAATTGCGGCCACCCAGACAAACAATTAGAACACTGCGGTGTTCCAAAGTGTTAATAGGTGTTAACAAGCTCCCATGTGGTCCCTGGTTTGTGCGGTTGTTCGATAGTCGAACGGTACAATGTTAAAATAGGAGGGGAATGCAATCTACCGAACAGAATAGCAAAAAGGCACGAACAAGGTATTTTATGAGCCTTTTTGCATGGCCCATATTCCTGAAGCAGGAGGCTCCTAAACAGGCCCCTCCAAGAACCAGTGGCGAGGTTCCTTTTGCCACACAGTCAGACACATCAACAATATGGAGCTCCTAGAAAAGGGGAACATTTTGATAGAAAAGAGGGACAGATTGATTTGGGCCCAAAATAGGGACTGACGCTCATAAATAGGGATAGTTGAGATGTATCTGTAATATTTTCAGCTAATTAGGGACAAAAGGCTTAAAATGTTAAAATGTGTAAAGTTCAACATGTTCACAAGAGCTTACAATCTAAAAGATGCATGGGTAAGATGCACTGACTGTGTACATAACTATATATTAGTATAAGACAAAGATGATGGGAAGGAAGATTTGTCACGATTTTAAATGACGCAGCAATGGCCATTAAACTGTGACCTGCTCGATGAGGGCCTAATTGAAGCGTTCTCCATTGATTGATAGCACATGGGACTCTTTAGGACATAATCCATCAGTTAATATGTTCCAAAAAACAATTTCTTTCCAAATAATAAAAGGCAGAAGGGAATGCCTGGCACGGAGACACAAGCGCTCTCTCCCTCTCTCGCCATTTCATTATGTCACCAGTCTCAGGAGACATGCTGAAGGTACTGACCTCTTTAAGGTGAGAAGTCTTGCTCTGCTAATTAGCTAATCTTAGGGCAATGTCAGATTAATTGGTAGCTGGAGAAAGAAGAGGTTATGATTCACTGGAGGGCAGAGTGTGAAAAATGTGATTAGGATCTAGCGCCTTGTCTTACAATCTGAAACCTTGTGTTTTTGCATCTGCATTGTAATGAGCAGAGAGATGTCAGTCGATGTCTGTCAGTACTTGTCTACGATGTGCTCCATCAGCTCTCGATACCAGAATATAAGACGACAAACAGGGAAAGCTGTGAATTTCGGAAGCTCCTAGTACCTGCAATAGATAGGCAAGACTTGTTTAACTCTTTGGGCCCATTGGAGTACCCAACACATTGCGTCAAGTTAACGTTTCCATTAAAGAAAAAGGAAATCAAGTTTGGAACCATTCTGCTATGTGCGTTGTGCAAACTGTGCTCTTTGGTTTTCTAAATTTAGATTTTAAAATGCAATAATACTGCAATTAAGCAGGACTTGTAATGGAATTGGAAGACAGAACTATCAGTTAACCGAGGAGGAGCCATAGCATTTCGCTTTGCTGTACAGAATAAACCTGTCTAATTACTTTTTAATAGCTCAATATAAAAATCACACAGAAATGTCTCATACTGAGTCCTTTAGTGGCCCTAATGAAGGTGGAGAAGCCACAATGGCTCAGTCTGCACCACGTGTTAAGTTATTGCAGCGTTGCATGAATACGTCTGAAATATTAATTCTCAGATCTACACCTTACTCAGAAAATCCAAAACGATGGAGAGTTTCAGTTTGTGTAGGAAAATAAGACAATTATTGCACGTTCTTATTTTTGTTGTATTTATTTATATCGTTAAATATAGTTTAACTTTATTAAGTGCCTTATACAGGTAAATTTAAGACAACATTCGGCACTCCAGATGTTGTGGACTACCTTTCCCCGGATGCTTTGTCAGCATTATGGGTGTTTGAGCATTATGGGAGATGTAGTCCATAGCATCTGGCTGCTGAAGGTTACCTATCTCTGCTGCCCAACGCCATATTACCTGCTTCTTCTCTGATTCTAGCAAATTACAATATCTTCACAACAAACAGTTACTGAAAACATTCCTTCTGTCCAGAACTCAATTTCAAGCAAAGTACCTGCTATAATGGCTAACACATTCCTAAACTAAAATACTACAAATGGGGGAACGTCCCGGCAAAGTACCTGATATAATGGCTAACCCCATTACTAAACTGAAATACTACAAACGGGGGAACGTCCTGGCAAGGTGCCTGCTATAATGGCTAACCCCATTACTAAACTGAAATACTACAAATGGGGGAACATCCCGGCAAAGTACCTGCTATAATGGCTAACCCCATTACTAAACTGAAATACTACAAACGGGGGAACGTCCTGGCAAGGTGCCTGCTATAATGGCTAACCCCATTACTAAACTGAAATACTACAAATGGGGGAACGTCCCGGCAAAGTACCTGCTATAATGGCTAACACATTCCTAAACTAAAATACTACAAATGGGGGAACATCCCGGCAAAGTACCTGCTATAATGGCTAACCCCATTACTAAACTGAAATACTACAAATGGGGGAACATCCCGGCAAAGTACCTGCTATAATGGCTAACCCCATTACTAAACTGAAATACTACAAATGGGGGAACTTCCCGGCAAAGTACCTGCTATAATGGCTAACCCTATTCCTAAACTAAAATACTACAAACGGTGGAACGTCCCGGCAAAGTACCTGCTATAATGGCTAACGCCATTACTAAACTGAAATACTACAAATGGGGGAACGTCCCGGCAAAGTACCTGCTATAATGGCTAACCACGTTCCTAAACTAAAATACTACAAATGGGGGAACGTCCCGGCAAAGTACCTGATATAATGGCTAACCTCATTACTAAACTGAAATAATACAAACGGTGGAACGTCCCGGCAAAGTACCTGCTATAATGGCTAACGCCATTACTAAACTGAAATACTACAAATGGGGGAACGTCCCGGCAAAGTACCTGCTATAATGGCTAACCACGTTCCTAAACTAAAATACTACAAATGGGGGAACGTCCCGGCAAAGTACCTGATATAATGGCTAACCTCATTACTAAACTGAAATACTACAAACGGGGGAACGTCCCGGCAAAGTACCTGCTATAATGGCTAACCACATTCCTAAACTAAAATACTACAAATGGGGGAACGTCCCGGCAAAGTACCTGTTATAATGGCTAACCACATTCCAAAACTAAAATACTACAAATGGGGGAACGTCCCGGCAAAGTACCTGCTATAATGGCTAACCCCATTACTAAACTGAAATACTACTAACAGGGGAACGTCCCGGCAAAGTACCTGCTATAATGGCTAACCACATTCCTAAACTAAAATACTACAAATGGGGGAACGTCCCGGCAAAGTACCTGTTATAATGGCTAACCACATTCCAAAACTAAAATACTACAAATTGGGGAACGTCCCGGCAAAGTACCTGCTATAATGGCTAACCCCATTACTAAACTGAAATACTACAAATGGGGGAACGTCCCGGCAAAGTACCTGCTATAATGGCTAACCACATTACTAAACTAAAATACTATAAATGGGGGAACGTCCCGGCAAAGTACCTGCTATAATGGCTAACCCCATTCCTAAACTAAAATACTACAAACGGTGGAACATCCCGGCAAAGTACCTGCTATAATGGCTAACCACATTCCTAAACTAAAATACTACAAATGGGGGAACGTCCCGGCAAAGTACCTGCTATAATGGCTAACCCCATTACTAAACTAAAATACTACAAATGGGGGAACGTCCCGGCAATGTACCTGCTATAATGGCTAACCCCATTCTTAAACTAAAATACTACCAATGGGGGAATGTCCCGGCAAAGTACCTGATATAATGGCTAACCCCATTACTAAACTAAAATACTACAAACGGGGGAACGTCCCGGCAAAGTACCTGCTATAATGGCTAACCCCATTACTAAACTAAAATACTACAAATGGGGGAACATCCCGGCAAAGTACCTGCTATAATGGCTAACCCCATTACTAAACTAAAATACTACAAACGGGGGAACATCCCGGCAAAGTACCTGCTATAATGGCTAACCCCATTACTAAACTGAAATACTACAAATGGGGGAACGTCCTGGCAAAGTACCTGCTATAATGGCTAACCCCATTACTAAACTAAAATACTACAAACGGGGGAACGTCCTGGCAAAGTACCTGCTATAATGGCTAACCCAATTACTAAACTAAAATACTACAAATGGGGGAACGTCCCGGCAAAGTACATGCTATAATGGCTAACCCCATTACTAAACTAAAATACTACAAATGGGGGAACGTCCCGGCAAAGTACCTGCTATAATGGCTAACCCCATTACTAAACTGAAATACTACAAATGGGGGAACAGTCCGGCAAAGTACCTGGTATAATGGCTAACCACATTACTTAACTAAAATACTACAAATGGGAGAACATCCCGGCAAAGTACCTGATATAATGGCTATCCCAAATACTAAACTAAACTACTACTGTGAAGAAATCCCCCTTTTGTTACCCTATTTCTGCCCATTGCATTCGGTAGATGAAACTACCGAACAAAGTCCACCCCTCTGGCTCGTTAAACATCAAAGATTGATTCAATTGCTACATCTGTCTGTGCGGCCAGCGTTCGTACAGCCGAACGCCACGTGGCAGAGAAAACCGCGGCCATCTTTGTTCATGCGAACAAAGGCAGTGGGACCTGGTCGTCGAGTGTATGGAACTGAAAACGGACACTCGACTTCCCGAACACCGGTCTCAAACAGACGAACGCTGGAACTCTATTTACCGAATAGCTAGAAGAGCGCTATTCGGTACCTTGGTGTATTCAACAGAGGGGCACGAACGCTGCTAGGAGCCATTCGGTACTTTGTTCGTTTTTCTGCTATTTCTAAAGTGACCGGCAAAACCCTCCAAACTCATGGAACTGTTTTGGGCATACAGCCCAGGGTGAGCCGGTCACAGAAGACATCCATAGTTTTCGCAAACCCCTGAACCGATCTGGGTATGTTGGTCACCAGGATCAGAGCTATCAGGGGACATATGATTTGTGGGGATACCCCAAGTATAAAGGGGTGTTCCAGTTATTGGGGAAAAACGTGATTTTTCAGCCCGGAGATAATGAAGTCATTCTTTTATCAGACTTAATTATCTCCAGGGCTAGGGGAGGGAACTGTGGGTGTGCGTTAAAGTTTTACTGTATATGATTGGTGAATATTTGTCCCTCCTTGAGGGCTGTCCCCTTGCATGGTGTTTTACACAAGGTCAATCCCGTTGTCATGCAGTAAAACTTCCGGGTTCGGCACTCAGCTGTGAGGAGCCGGACCCCGCCCCCCTCTGACACAGCTCTGACGGTATTTAGGGAGACTGGGCCAGAGAGAGGGTGCTGGTGATTGTGTGTGAGCTAATGTGTGAGCTGCCTCCGCAAGACCGGGGGCTCCACAGGCTCAGCTACTGGGAGCTACTTCCACCAGACTTACCTCTCCACAAGCTCAGACAAGCCGTTCCAGCCTTTGAGCTAATGCAAGGATTGCTGCATGCCATAAAGGATTACCGGAGAACGGATTCTTTGCTACTTTACAAGTGGACCATATCTCTAAACTATTGGAGGACTACTCAGAATAACCTTAAGTATATCTTTCAGCTATTTGTCTACAATATCATTTAATAATGAACTAATGCTTGCTTACTCAAATCTTCACTGCTTCAAGCTACTAATTATATGGAGGACAACTCCTATCATGTTTATTCACTATGAACTGTTTCTTGCTTTGCAAATACACCCATTGCTTCAAGCTACTAATTATATGGAGGACAACTCCCATCATACTTATTTACTATGAACTGTTCCTGCTTTGCAAATATTCTCAGCTACTTGCTTAAAGTTACTATTGAAGATTATTCTCATGAACTTAAAGAATGTTACTTAATGCATCTCTAAGGAAATACTTAATAATGAACTTTGTGTTGTTGATTACTTGCACTTCTTCTCATTGGATTATTGCCTAAATGCAATTCATTTAAGTTTAACACTTATTAAAACTTTCTTTGAATCAAGTTTCCAGCGATTCCTCTTTTCTTAAAGCTACAGTATTGATACTTTAAAGATTCTCAGTTTCTTCACTATTGTAATTAGGGAGTTTACAAGCTGCAGTTGAGTTCCAATCCAAATCACCCCAAGTAGCGTAACACCCGTGCAAGCTGGGGGCGACAACCGGGACCACCACCGTCAGTGGATTACAGGAGATGGTGTGGGGGCCCGAGCTTTGAGAGACTCTGGGGCCATTCTAACCGTGGTAAACCACACACAGTCAAGGCCCAGACTCGCACCGTGGCTGTAAGAGTAGCTGGAGGTGCCATACACAAATTGCCTACAGCAAATGTCCTTGTGGACTGGGGTTCGGGTTCTAAACAGTTGGAGGTTGGCATTATGCAGGAACTGCCAGCCGAAGTATTTTTGGGAAATGATGTGGGCTGCTTAACTTCCCAATTATCACGAGACACTCCTTCCGAAGCCTACCCGGTTACCACCGAGCTCAAGCCAGAATGGAAGCACCGTTGCACTCTGAGGAAACCCAGGTAGGATTTGAAATACCCCCTTTACCCAACCCCCTTCCACTTTCTGGGATACGCCCCAGGGGTTTGAAAAGGAGCAGAGAACAGACCCTACTCTAGAAGGGTATAGGAAGGCAGTAGATGCTACCAGGGGAGACAGCCCTCACAAAAGGTTTGAGTGGCATAAAGGACTGCAATATAGAGTGACAGAAGGGGTGGGACACGGGGCCACTCAGGTCATTAAAAGGCAGTTAATAGTACCCCGCAAGTTTCGGGCTGAGTTATTAAAGCTCAGCCATGATATTCCCCTAGCAGGACATCTGGGGGTTAAGAAAATCAGAGACCAGTTGACCCAAATGTTCTTCTGGCCTAGAGTCACCCAGGATCTTAAATATTATTGTAGAACATGTGACATATGTCAAAAGATAGGGAAAAGAGGTGACCACCAGAAAACCAGACTCCACCCGTTACCCATTATAGAAGAACCGTTTCACAGAGTAGCGGTGGACTTAATAGGACCCCTCAGCCGCCCCAATCAGTCCGGTAAAAAGTTCATGTAGCGGAGCGGCAATAATAAATCCTGCTGGTTCAGAAGGTAATCCACAGTCAAGCGCTGAAAAGCAAGGCAATATCCCAAATCTCCCAGTAACCGGACGAAACACAGTTCTGAGAGTCAACTGAAGGCTTTATTCACAGGCTCCACAATTTATACAATTCCCCATGAAGAAGGATATTTAAAGCAGGTAGAGAGGTCTAGAGAAACAACACAGAATTTTTCCAGCTGAAGAAGCCATCTGGCGAAAGTGTTCTGGAGGAGAAGATTGGATTAAAAAAAGGAGAAGAAGGGAGAGGGTTGCCTATACGGATCCTAAAGCGCCAAAATCTGAGCTAGATTAAATAGCTCAGAAAATTGTGAGTTGACATTTGTTCATAAATTCACTTATTATTTTTTATACAATTTGCACTATGCTGTGTATTTTTTTTTCTGTTTTACCTAAAGGTTAACAAGAAATCATCGGCAAACGTAGAAGGAAAATACTGGGTAAAAGTTTTCCATATCCAGTTTTACACATATGCGCTACACCGGTATTCCTTACCTCACCCTGTACTATTGACCAAGTAAGCTTGGGTCAGAACCGTAACCCCTTAGAGAAAGGTGAGGCTTCGCAACTGCTTCAGGCTATACCTCCGCTGCGGTACACCGGGTAGAAACCCAGGGAGAAACGCTGTTACGGCAGCAACCATATCGTATTCCTGAGGCAGTACGTGGAAATATGCTCACCGAAATAAGGGATATGCTTAAGTTGGGGGTTATAGAACCCTCCCAAAGCCCTTGGGCTTCGCCGGTAGTGCTAGTACCGAAGCGCGACGGCACCACGCGCTTCTGTGTAGACCATCGGAGGCTCAACGATCGCACCATAACGGATGCCTACCCGATGCCCAGAATGGACGAGTTACTAGACCGTATGGCTGGGGGGAATTACTTGACTACACTGGACTTGTGTAAGGGGTATTGGCAAATCCCCTTGGAGCCTGTGGCCATACCGAAGTCGGCCTTCGTCACTCCATTTGGGCTATACCAGTTTAAGGTTATGCCCTTTGGGATGATGAATGCTCCGGCTACATTTCAGAGGATGGCCGACAGGCTCCTGGAGGGGTTCCAGGACTTTGCATGTGCGTATTTGGACGATATTGCTGTCTACAGCCGCACATGGGGGGACCACCTAGGGCACGTGTCCAGGGTACTCAAGCGGATTCACCTGGCAGGGCTCACATTGAAACTTGACAAATGTCATGTCGGTATGGCCGAGGTACAGTACCTCGACCACAGGGTAGGTTCAGGTAGGCAGCGGCCAGAGCCTGCCAAAGTAGAGGCCATAGCGAATTGGCCCCAACACCGTACCAAACCCAGGTCTTAACCTTTTTACGAACAGCCGGCTATTATCGTAAATTTGTCATAGAGTATAGCGCCCTGGCCAAACCTCTCACAGACCTCACCAAAAAGGCCCTCCCGAAAAAAAAGTAAACTGGACCCCGGGGAGGCTTTCCAGAAACTTAAAGCGGCATTAAGTGAGGTTCCTGTGTTGGCAGCCCCCGACCACACTAAACAATTTCTTGTCCACACAGATGCCTCCATGTTTGGGCTGGGAGCCGTGTTAAGCCAGGTGGGAGACAACGGCATGGAACACCCGGTGGCCTACCTCAGCCGTAAACTTTTGCCCCGAGAGGTCAGCAATGCCACCATGGAGAAAGAGTGCCTAGCCCTAGTGTGGGCATTCAAGAAACTGCAACCTTATCTCTACGGTCGGTCATTTACTCTCATGAATGATCATAACCCTCTTGTGTGGCTAAACAGGGTGGCTGGTGACAACCCCAGGCTATTATGGTGGAGCCTAGCCCTTCAGCCCTACAACTTTACAATGCAATACTGTCCGGGCAAAGAAAACGGTAATGCGGACGGTCTGTCCCGACAGACCGAACTGGACACTTAAAGGACAATTCTCGGACATCCCCAAGCCAACCCGACAGGATCTAGACGGGTATGCCGACCTATGGACTTATAGGGGAGCAGTGTGAAGAAATCCCCCTTTTGTTACCCTATTTCTGCCCATTGCATTCGGTAGATGAAACTACCGAGCAAAGACCACCCCTCTGGCTCGTTAAACATCAAAAATTGATTCAATTGCTACATCTGTCTGTGCGGCAGAGAAAACCGCGGCCATCTTTGTTCATGCGAATAAAGGCAGTGGGACCTGGTCGTCGAGTGTATGGAACTGAAAACGGACACTCGACTTCCTGAACACCGGTCTCAAACAGACGAACGCTGGAACTCTACCGAATAGCTAGAAGAGCGCTATTCGGTACTTTGGTGTATTCGACAGAGGGGCACGAATGCTGCTAGGAGCCAGAGGGATCCATTCGGTACTTTGTTAGTTTTTCTGCTATTTCTAAAGTGACCAGCAAAACCCTCCAAACTCATGGAACTGTTTTGGGCATACAGCCCAGGGTGAGCCGGTCACAGAAGACATCCATAGTTTTCGCGAGCCCCTGAACCAATCTGGGTGAAATTCGAATATGTTGGTCACCCAGATCAGGGCTATCAGGGGACATATGATTTGTGGGGATACCCCAAGTATAAAGGGGTGTTCCAGTTATTGGGGAAAAAAGTGATTTTTCAGCCCGGAGATAATTAAGTCATTCTTTTATCAGACTTAATTATCTCCAGGGTTAGGGGAGGGAACTGTGGGTGTGTGTTAAAGTTTTACTGTATATGATTGGTGAATATTTGTCCCTCCCTGAGGGTTGTCCCCTTGCATAGGGACTTGCATAAAAGCTGTGTGCACCCATTAAAAGTTAGTTCATTTTGTACCCTTCTTCTTGACTTCGGCTGATGTTTGGGGATTCGTGTGTTTCACTAAGGGAATCATCTTGTGAAGCAATTGGAATTACTATAGGATTCGTCTACCCTATCTACCGAACGGAGAGCTATAATCACTAAAGCTCTGGCGGTTTGGGAGGAAACTACCGAATGAGGTTTAAATATACTTGGTTTCCTTACAACTACAAATGTTTCCCGGCAAAGTACCTGCTATAATGGCTAACCCCATTACTAAACTGAAATACTACAAATAGGGGAACATCCCGGCAAAGTACCTGATATGATGGCTAACCCAATTACTAAACTAAAATACAACAAATGGGGGAATATCCCGGCAAAGTACCTGCTATAATGGCTAACCCCATTACTAAACTGAAATACTACAAATGGGGGAACGTCCCGGCAAAGTACCTGATATAATGGCTAACCCCATTACTAAACTAAAATACTACAAACAGTGGAACGTCCCGGCAAAGTACCTGCTATAATGGCTAACCACATTACTAAACTGAAATACTACAAATGGGGGAACGTCCCGGCAAAGTACCTGCTATAATGGCTAACCACATTACTAAACTAAAATACTACAAATGGGGGAACGTCCCGGCAAAGTACCTGCTATAATGGCTAACCACATTACTAAACTAAAATACTACAAATGGTGGAACGTCCCGGCAAAGTACCTGATATAATGGCTAACCCCATTACTAAACTAAAATACTACAAACGGGGAACGTCCCGGCAAAGTACCTGCTATAATGGCTAACCCCATTACTAAACTGAAATACTACAAATGGGGGAATATCCCGGCAAAGTACCTGCTATAATGGCTAACCCCATTACTAATCTGAAATACTACAAATGGTGGAACATCCCGGCAAAGTATCTACTATAATGGCTAACCTTATCACCCACATTAAGAAACAGTGAAATAGCTGTCAATTGGAGTTGAGTAAACCCGAACTGAAAAGTTCAGGTTCGTACTGAACATTATTTTTTTTCGACCCCGGACCCGAACACGGACATATCATTGTATGTTCGGGTTGAAGTTCGGATTTTGGCGATTTAATGACGCTTTTTGAAAGGCTGCAGGGCAGCCAATCAACAAGCGTTTGACTCGTGTGCCCTTAGAAGCCATTACAGCCATGCCTACTAATGGCATGGCTGTGATTGGCCAGTGAAGCAAGTGACCCAGCCTCTATAGAAGCTGGTCACTTAGTATTAGTAAATTACTTAGTATTAGTAAATTATGCCCCTACTCGCTATACCGCGAGTAGGGGCGTGTCTATTAAACAGTGAGCAGCCTGTGGGTGGGGGCCATAATGTCCATCCCCCCCGGGGACCTAATGTCCATCCCCCCCGGGGACCCTGAGCGGTGGGTGCGGAACATAAATAAAAATTGGGGGGGACCTAATGTCCTCCCCCCAGCCCCCAGTCCTGCGCGGCGGGTGGGGGCCCTAAATAACAATAAGGGGGGGACCTACTGTGTAAAATGACACAGAGCACTCTGATTGGTGGATTAAGTAACCAATCAGAGTGCTCTGTGTCATTTTACACAGCGTGGGAAAGTTCTTTGGAATTTTCCCACGCTGTGTAAAATGACACAGAGCACTCTGATTGGTTGGATTTCAAGCTAACCAATCAGAGTGCTCTGTGTCATTTTACACAGCTTGGTAAAGGTCCAAAGGGACATTAGGTCCCCCCACCATTTTTTATTCATGGCCCCCACCCACCGCTCAGGGGTGGAGGCGGGGGGGAGGACAGTAGGTCCCCCACCCCCTTATTGTTATTTTGGGCCTCCACCCGCCGTGCAGGGGTGAGGGCCGGGGGAGGACATTAGGTCCCCCCCTATTGTTAGCTAAGGCCCCCACCTGCCGCGCAGGCATGGGGGCCGGGGGGACGGACATTAGTTCCCCCCCCATTTTTTATTTATGGCCCCCACCTACTGTGCAGGGGTGAGGGCCAGGGGGGGAGGACAGTAGGTTTACTAGACACACCCCTACTCGAGGTATAGCGAGTAGGGGCTGAATTTACTAATACTAAGTAATCTTTACTTAGTATTAGTAAATGTGGCTGAAAGACCAATTTAGGTGACCAATTTAGGTCTTTCAGCCTTGTGGTAGATAGCTCCCTAATACCGTTGGAATTAGGGAGTTATCTACTAAGCGGCTGCTTATTTTATGTTATTTTTAAGTTATTTCCCTATCCACATTTGTTTGCAGGGCACTTGGCCTACTCTAACCCCCTTTTGCAGCCCTCTAGCCCTTTCCAGGAGGTTTTTAGAGCCATTTTTGTGGCCAAAAGTTAGGGTCCCCATTGACTTCAATGGGGTTCGGGTTCGGGGTCAAGTTCGGGGTCAAGTTGGAGCCAAACCCGCCGGACCTGAACATCCAGGTGTCCGCTCAACTCTACTGTCAATGCATACTACAGACACTGCTTGCTAATGTACGTTTATATTTATGGCTAAGGAGGATGTGAAGTGCAGATTGCTGTCATAGATCTTACCACTAGGATATCCCCTTGTCCTAATGGCTTACACACCAAATATTATAAAGCCCTTAAACCTCAGTCCTCCACTTACCACCCTCTTTAATACAATTTACATTGTCCTCTTTCTCATCATTAAAGGTTATTATTATTAAACACATTGAATCAGTAAACACTCCAAGTACCATAAACTCTACAGTCTGCTTTAGTGGTTATAGTGCAAGAAGTGACATGTAATCTTACCAGGGAAATAGTCAAATTATTTGAGAATGGTATACCAACTTACCTGGGGTCCATCAGCAATGAGCCAAGCCCAGTGCAGGACCTAATTTATTGGCTGAGGGAGATCAGCTGATGTTCTAAGCCAATGAGGCTATGCGGCCTGAAGTAGTTATGATCCAAGACATGCTGTAGTGGTTATGATCCTTGAGGTGTTAATTTAAAATATGTTCACACCATACTAACCCTGGTACAGGCTCTTATCTTCTCCTCCAAGGATTTAAAATTGCTTTAGAAAAATGAATGCAACTTGTATATTTAATCTCTTCAACCCTACCTTTTTTCTAACTCTAGATTGTAAATAACTATAGATAACACTCCCGATAACAACTGGATACCACTGCCGATAACACATGGATGCTACTGTTGATAATACCTGGATACCTCTGCTGATAATACCTGGATATCACAGCCGATAACACATGGATACTACTGCCGATAATACCTGGATACCACTGCTAATAACACATGGATACTGTGACGAAGTGCCCTTCGCCACTTGTGCCTGGAGGGGACTACTGGCTAGCCTCCTGCCTTCCGACTATGGCCCCTGTGCTGATAGCTGTATTTTACCCTGCAGAAAGGTTTCTTTGTGTATTTCTGCCGGGGCGATCGGGACTTTCAATATGTGAGTAGTGCTACCCCAGATAGCTATGCCATGGAGCCTATTCGTGTAACGAAAAACTATGGAAAAGACTTTGGCTCCATGGCGATTGAACTGTATGTATGTGATCTGAGCGCCATTAGTTAATAATGTGCGTTCAGATCTAAGCTATCTGGGGATATGTTGCATGTATATGTTTTATGTAGTAATTGTAACATTGTGTAATTTTATGTATTTTTGTAACCATGTGGTTAATGGAGTCTTGCCTCTGTCCTGGGAGATAATTTGATTACTTCCCAATTATCTCCAGGATAGAGAAGAGGGATTGTGATGTCACTGTGGGAGTGTTTTGTTTGTATTGTCTGTGATTGGCTAATATCCAATATGTGTCCCTAGGGGAGTGTCCACCTGGTGGACACTTGCATAAATACCAGACAGGTAGCCCTCAATAAACCAGACCTACTTGCACCTTTCTTAAAGCCTTGGCTCATGCTTGGGGGATGGGATACCTACACTCTGGGGATTGCTATAATCACTTACTCCCCCGAGTAAGCTCTTGTAAGAGCTTGATTTGTTCCTGCTACACTCTCTGGATTTAGGAGAGGTTCACCCACTGGGAGCTGGATCCTGGTCGTGGATCCAGGATGGGTGAGAGACGGTGAGACCCCGGCGCAGCTGCATCGCTGGAAGTGGGGTCCGCAGTGTTGATGGTGTTGGTTGGAGTGCTCGGAGTCCTCGGCAAGCGCTAGGAGCATCGATTGGCGGCGGTACTTGGTCGGAGTGCAAGCGGTCCGTCACAGATACTACTGCCGATAATACCTGGATACCACTGCCAATAACACATGGATACTACTGCCGATAAAACCTGGATACCACTGCCGATAACACATGGATACCACAGCCAATAATACCTGAATACCACTGCTGATAACACATGGATACCACTGCTGATAATACCTGGATACCACTGCCAATAACACATGGATACCACTGCCGATAATACCTGGATATCACTGCCAATAACACCTGGATACTACTGCCGATAATACCTGGATACCACTGCTTATAATACCTTGTTACCACAGCCGATAATATCTGGATATCACTGCCGATAACACCTGGATACCACTGCTGATAACTCCTGGATACCACTGCCGATACCACCTGGATACCACTGCCAATAATACCTGGATACTACTGCTGATACCGCCTGGATTCCACTCTTGTCAGAGCAGATAACATCTCGGTTGTTTCTGCAAGCTCCATAACAGGCTTACTATTTCTGTTATGGTTTAGTAGATAAAGCTGTCATGCAAAAGACAAACCAGGATACCACCTAGATAATGCTTCCAATACTACCTGGATACCACTGCCGACACTACATGTTTACTACTGCCGACACCACCTAGACACTACAGCCGATACCCCATGGCTACTGATGCCAATACCAACTAGCTACCAACTTCCGATACTACCTGGTTACCACTGCCAATACCACCTGGATTCCCGTGCCGATACAACTTAGATACTATTGCCTATACCACCTTGATGCTACTGCCGATACCATCTAGATACTTCTATAGAATCTTCATCAGTTGGACGTCAGACTATGCTTGATTAAATACCTGGAAATGTCTCAACAATTTCGGAAATCCCAACACCTATTTGTTCTTCCGATAGGAGCCAGAAGAGGAGAAGCAGTCTCTACCTCCACTATGAGACGTTGGATTTTTAAATATTATAATCAAAGCTTATCGTTTAAAAAAACCTTACTCCTCTGAGTAAATTTAAAACTCCCTCTAAAAGGGCATTGGCAACCTTCTGGGCTAACTGGGCAGAGGTTTCTTCTGAAGACATCTGTAGGGCAGTTACCTTGTCTTCTCCAATGATTTTCTTCAAGCATTATAAAATGGATTTGGCTTCACCTTCTACGGTCTTCGGTAGAGGTGTACTATCTTCTGTTGTATCTCACTAATAAATTTTGTCGAAGTAGCATCAGGTGTAAGGTGTATTAATGATCCCATCCCAAACTTGAGCTTGGGTATTACCCATAAGTGATGCTGCCATGATTAGCCAGGAATTCAGAAAATGTTATCATACCGTAATTTTCTTTTCCTGGCTTATTCATGACCGCATCAGCAACACTCCCTTGTTTTTGTTTTATAGCTTTTAAACTTGACAGTGGGGTAGAAGGAGGAGGGACCTTATATGCCTACAGGCTTGTTCTGATTGGTTGATTTTTTTCTTGTCCTGTTCCTGTTTGGAGCGGAGCTACCCATAAGTGATGCTGCCATGAATAATAGCCAGGAAAAGAAAATTACAGTAAGTATGATAAAGTTTTCTGCATTCGTTCCCACATATTTTAAGTTATCGTGTTCTTGGATTAATATATGCCAATTTGAATTGACTAAAAAGTTAATATTAGTTTTATTCACATTTTTAGTTAGTTTAATACCTCAATTATTTATGTTTAAACTTTCATAAAAAACATTAAAAAGATCCATTGACCCCTTTCAAATAGTAAAAACATTGTCGATATATCTCCTAAAAAAGTGATTTTATCATCTATCATCTGGTACCTGTTTCTTCTGGACATCTTATCATTCCAGTTAAGACCCCACTACAATTTCCTTTTTTCCCAATGGTGGATGAAACGCTATTAAAGTTCAGAGCCATTCTCTAAGGGCTCTGGAAATTGTGAGTGTCCCATTTTAACCACAATATTGCTATCCATATGTTTACTGATCGCACTACGGTTTCTTTTTTTTATGTTTATGTTTTTTACGGGCCGTTTATGATTCTATAAAGAAAGACCTACTTCATTGTTTTAAAAGGTAACAATGTCAGCTTTGACACTTTTGGTTCGATATTATACTGTCTTCAGTCGCTAGAGAAACCATTCAATGTTCTGACCATATATTGAGGTATCCGTTACTCCAACTTCATCTTCTACACGTCTCCTATCTGGGTTTTTTTCACTCTTTTTTTTATCTGCAATGTTTCATGATTATTCTGCCGGTGTGTGTGATGTTTTCTTAAAGGAAAAACCATACTCAAATCCTACTGTAAGCAGATTTTCTTCATACTGTTTTTATTCACATATTTCTTTATATTGGATGTGACTGCCTCATCAAAAGTTTAAAATAAATGCATGTTCCGGGTGTGCCCCCCATTCCCATTATTCTGTTTATATTTGGAATCCAGAGCAGATTCCATTTAGGCTAAGCACCTTATCCTTCCATTATAGGTGCCTCTTTGGTATTGCACAGAGGAAATCATACATTTAAGCATAGCCTTTTAAAGCAGTTTAACCCCTTAAGGACACATGACATGTCTGACATGTCATGATTCCATTTTATTCCAGAAGCTTGGTCCTAAAGGGGTTAAGTAGTTAGTATAACAGCATTTAAATCTCCCAGATTAAAATTAGTGTATGATCCACCGATATTGGGGTACTGTGACGTAATTGGTGAAGGACCCACCTATATTGGGGTACTGTGACGTAATTGGTGAAGGACCCACCTATATTGGGGTACTGTGACGTAATTGGTGAAGGACCCACCGATATTGGGGTACTGTGACGTAATTGGTGAAGGACCCACCGATATTGGGGTACTGTGACGTAATTGGTGAAGGACCCACCTATATTGGGGTACTGTGACGTAATTAGTGAAGGACCCACCGATATTGGGGTACTGTGACATAATTGGTGAAGGACCCACCGATATTGGGGTACTGTGACGTAATTGGTGAAGGACCCACCTATATTGGGGTACTGTGACGTAATTGGTGAAGGACCTACCAATATTGGGGTACTGTGATGTAATTTGTGAAGGACGCACCGATATTGGGGTACTGTGACATAGGAGTGAGTTTAACAAAATATGGTGTAACTAAATCCCCATAATTGTTTGCAAAGAGTAGGTGATTTTAAGCAGCCTTATACAATTTCAAATTGTATTCCTTTTGCTTTTGGGCTGTTCCCTTAATTTGTATATTTCAAAAAATAAATACATTAATAAAATGTTTTCAAAGCAATCATACAGTAAGTTTGTAATTTTACAGATAATTAAAACCTGTAAGTATGAGTATAATAAGGTGGTGAGGTCACCTTGTCTATTTTGACGTAATATTTGTAAATTTCCCTGTCAATTCTCCAAACTTTGTGAAATAAACCCAAAGTCAATAAATGTTCGATTTGTCATACCAGAAACATATATTCACATTGTTTAGTATTATAGGAAGATCACGGGTCTATACAGTGAACAGCAATTAGCTATCTTTCATCTTATAAACATCTGGATTCACTTTTTTGCAAAGTGTGTTTTATTTTAAGCATTGATTTGAGATCTGGCATCAGCTTTTTTGAGATCAGCTGGTAAAGGCTTTCAGTTAATTATACACCTGGTCTATGGAGACACGGAGGGTTTGTCTCACTCCTGTCTTGGCAGGTATCAATTTCAAACAGTATCTGCTTCCCCTAACAGATTATAATTATCTGTATTTATATAGCGCCAATTTATTCCAAAGCACTTTACAATATTGTAAAGGGGGAAATTTATCAATAAATGAGACAATCACAAAATGTTACAGGAAGAATAGGTGATGAGGACCTTCCTCGAACGAGTTTTTACTCTATATTTATAATGGTAGCTGTCCTTCAGGGCTTAAAGTCATGTACAGGCATACACCCTGCATTATAGGTGGTGTTAATACCTATGTTTGCTTGTTCATTGCTTGCAGAAGAAAGCTTAATTTTAGTGTGTCAAATGCTCATTCCCACGAACGTTTGCCACGATCTCCTGGAGGAGTGTGGAAGCTGGCCTCCTGCCCACCGACTATGATCCAGGCCTGACACCCCGTTCGGGAGTTACTCTGCCCAGCCACCCATAGCCGCTTTCTCTCGGTGCCCCTGGTTTAGCACTGTCCCTTCTAACGAATTAAACCGAACACTCCCTGGTGGCCATTTGCATGAACAAATCCACAAATGGTCCTCAGCAGTACTTAGCCACAACCGCTATGGAACTTCTTTAGTAATGAGGACTTTGTGATTCCCCGGTCACCTTGGATTGTCCATGCGAACTAACCCGCAAATGGTCCTTAGTGGTTCTTAGCCATGATTGTTATGGAACCGGTTTTGGCTATGTAACCTTGTGGTTTCTGGTCAACTTAGTCCTGTGTTTTGAACTACTTGTCGACCCAACAGGAGATCACTTTTTGGAGGAAAGGTGCCTGAAACTAAGAGGAACAAACGCTCCCTGAGAGCCAGATGGAGCATCCTGTATCTTGGGTATCTTGTCTATCCTAGACTTAAGATAAGGCCAGGGACTAATTAAAAGTATTTCGAAATTATTGGGCAGACTAGATGGGCCGAATGGTTCTGCCTTCACAGTCTATGTTTCTATGTTTCTATGGAGAACCCCTGTTGAAGTTTGTGCATAAAAGGTTGAGTTTGGCTCATTAAAACTATGACAACAATGTGTCGTCTAGTTACTGGGAGGGCAGAGGGCTATTCACTGCTCAGCATCTTGTTCCAGCTCGTGGAGGATCCAACGGGTGAAGTCCTTTTTAGGAATATAGTACCCAGGACTGTGTGTTTTCCAGTTCCTGGGAGGAAATAGCTAGTCCCCTACCCTGTTCCAGGACAGAGAGGATCCCAGTCAAGCCACGCCGACTGTGGCAGAAGAGCTGAGGTTTCTCCGGTTCAAGCTAGGAAGCGATCCTTGGTGAAGGTACCCAGTCGGAGTACAAGGAGCTCTGCTATATGGGGATATACTGTACTCTTTGACACCTAGAGTTAGGAGTTAGAGTAGACTTGACCGGGACTACTTTGCAAGGATTTAATGTAACACTAAAGCCGGAATACAAGCCTGTATACATTTAATGACCGTGGTCATTGGTAAAATGCAGGTCCCTTCCGAACATTTAAGATAAAATTAATTATATAAAGGATTTACTTACCTTTTTCCACTGCACCTCTTCTCTCACAATGTCATGGAGGAGTCATGGCCTCCACCAGCAATGGTTCATTAGAATGCCTCTGCTGGCAATGGTTTAATCCATTGCTTGCTCCTCATAGGAATCATGGCCTCCACCGGCGATGGTTCAATCCATTGCTTGCTCATCACAGGAGTCATGTCCTCCTCTGGTGATGGTTCAGTCCGTTGGTTGCTCCTCATAGGAGTCATGTCCTCCTCTGGTGATGGTTCAGTTCGTTGGTTGCTCCTCATAGGAGTCATGTCCTCCTCTGGTGATGGTTCAGTCTGTTGGTTGCTCCTCATGAGTCATGGCCTGCGCCGGCGATGGTTCAATCCATTGCTTACTGCTTACAGGGGTCATGGCCTCCTCTGGCGATGGTTCAATCCAATCCTTGATCCTCACAGAGGATCTGATGGGCATGCGCAGCAAGAGCCTTGTGCACCCAAGCTTTCTCATAAGGAACAGGGCCGGCGCTACCTGTAAGGCGGACTAGGCAGCCGCCTAGGGCGCCCCTTGGGAGGGGTGCCGCCAGGAGTGCCAGCCCCCCCATGCTGCAGCCGCCCGAGCGCTCTGTAGAGAGCCTCAGGTGGCTGCAGCTTTGCCCGGGCGGTGCGTCCATGAGTGCGGACCGCACAGCCCGGGCGCAGCCTGAGGAGAGGGGCTGACAGGAGGGCAGCGCTCAGCGCTCCCTCCTGTCACTCCCTCACTGTAGCGTGGCCGAGCCCTGCATCATGATGGTCCGCGGGTACAGGGAGCATCTGTCTCCTGTACCTGGCCGGACTAACAGGAAGTACACACTGAATGTGCACTTCCTGTTAGTCCGGACTATACTGGGCTCGGCCATGCTAGAACTGAGGGGGGGGAGAAATTGGGAGGGGAGGGGGGAAGAAGAAATTGTCAGGGAGGGGGGGAGAAGAAATTGGGAGGGGAGTTGGGAAGAAGGAATTGTCAGGGGAGAGGAGGGAGAAGAAATTGGGAGGGAGGGGGGGGAGAAATTGGGAGGGAGGGGGGGGTGTAAGAAGGAATCTGGTCAGGAGAGGAGGGAGAAGAAACTGGGAGGGGAGGGGGGGGAAGAAATTGGGAGGGGGGAAGAAGAAATCTGGCAGGAGGGGGAGAGGAAGAAACATTGGGAAGGAGGGGGGAGAAGAAACTGTCAGGGGATGGGAGAAGAAATTGGTGGCAGGAGGGGAGAGAAGAAATTGCAGGAGGGGGGAGAAGAAATTGGTAGGAGGGGGGAGAAGAAATGGGAGGGTGGGCAGAAAACAAAATTGGTAGGAGAGGGGAGAAGAATGGGCAAGGGGAGAAGAAGAAATTGGTAGGGGAGGGGGGAGAAGAAGAAATGGGAAGGAGGGGGGGAGAAGAAGAAATGGGAGGGGAGGGGGAGAAGAAATGGGAGGGTGGGAGAAAAATAAATTGGTAGGGAGGGGGGGGAGAAGAAAATGGGAGGGTGGGAGAAAACAAACTGGAGAAAGAGGGGGGAGAAGAAATGGGAGGGGGAGAAGAAGAAATTGGTAGGAGGGGGGAGCAAAATGGGAGGGGGGAGAAGAAGAAATTGGTAGGGGAGGGGAGAAGAAATTGGGAGAGTGGGGAGAAGAAATTGTGAGGAGGGGAAAGAAAACCCAGTAGGGGAGGGGGAGACGAAATTGGTAGGGGAGGGGGGAGAAGAAGAAATGGGGAGGGGAGGGGGGAGAAGAAATGGGGAGGGTGGGAGAAGAAGAAATTGGTAGGTGAGGGGGGAGAAGAAATGGGGAGGGAGAAGAAGAAGAAATTGGTAGGGAAGGGAGGAGAAGAAGAAATTGGTAGGGGAGGGTGGAGAAGAAATGGGGAGGAGGGAGAAGAAGAAATTGTCAGGGGAGGGGGGAGAAGAAATTGGGAGGGTGGGAGAAGAAATTGGCAGGGGAGGGGGAAAAGAAGAAATTGGTAGGAGGGGGAGAAGAAGAAATTGGTAGGAGGGGAAAAGAAGAAATTGTAGGGAGGGGAGAAGAAATTGGTAGGGGAGGGGGAGAAGAAGAAATTGACAGGAGGGAGAAGAAGAAATTGACAGGGGGGAGAAGAAGAAATTGGTGGGGGGAGAAGAAATTGACGGGGTGAGAGTGACAGGGGAGGGAGGGGCAATGAGAGTGGGAAGGGGGAGGGGAGAAGAGAGTGACAAGGGAGAGGGGGGAGAAGAGAGTGACAAAGGGAGAGGGGGGAGAAGAGAGTGACAAGGGAGGGGGAGAGATTGACATCCATCACACACACATGCAATGCACCCCTTGCACACAGAAAAACACACAATGCATTACACACACAGACACACACACACACAAACAATGCAACCCTTACACACAATGCATCCCTTACACACACAGAAACACACAATGCATTCCTTACACACACTCAATGCACCCCTTACACACACTCAATGCACCCCTTACACACGCACACACTGCATCCTGTACATACACAGAAACACACCTTGCAGCCCTTACACATACAAACACAGATTCACACAATGCATTCCTTACACACATATCAGGACATCCCCTACACACTCCACCCCCTGTGAACAAACTCATTGGTGGAACATGAAGGTGGACCCTGGGACCCAGACCTTGAGCTGTGTAAAGGGCCCCCCAAAAAATGGAGCTGCTTCCCGTTCTCCCAGAACATTGATTTTGTGACCACAGTTACAAACAGCCTCCAGAGAGCCTGTTCTACACCAGACCAGTGGAGCCAGACTGCAGCTAGAGCCCATCATCATCCTCATCTGGTTGTAAGTAGGCAATCTAGTATATTATTCGTGGCACTAAGCTCTAATTTACCTCACATTAAAGAAACACTATAGTCCCCAGAACCACTGCAGCTTAATGTAGTTGTTCTGGTGTCTATAGCCTGTCCCTGCATGCCTTATAATGTAAACACGGCGGCACTGCAACACTGGCGTTAGTTAACATGGCAGATCATATGGGTGGAGCATTGTGATGTCACATGGGGGGGGAGGCGGCAAACTTTACTTTTGCCTAGGGCAGCAAAAATCCTTGCACCGGCCCTGATAAGGAAGCATTGAATCAGTGCTTTCCTATGGACGCTATCGCGTCACGTGACTGGGTTATTAGTATGACAGTCACTAGAGAAATGTAATCCTGTACTGTAAGCACTGCGGTTTCTAAAAAAACTACATTGGTTCACATTGCAGGTATAAAAGTAAAGAACCACTTCATTGAGATAACAGGACCTGAATGACTTTAGGGGTCCTTTAAGGCTATTTAAAACTTTTAAATTTTCTTTAAACTAAATTCCTTCATTTTCAATCAGATCAGATTTGTTTAAACAGATAAACAATGAAAAACACAAAAAAGCGTGCAAAAAAAAAAAATGCAAGATAATACTTAACCCACAGCCCATCAGAGGAATGTGATAGCTCATGTAGCCATAGCACCAAGCCTGTTCGGGCTTTATTTGTGGAAAGGCCAACTCAGCCTTAAAGTCTTCCTAAGTTAATGACATAAGTGCCATTGAGGTAGTAAATGATATAATCTAACTGATCGGGTTTGATACTGAGCATTATACTAAGCAGTTTGAGCTCCCTTCTGGGGAGGGCACTGTACTGGTAGAGGGTAATTATTATTAGTTAGGAGCCCTCTGTGGGATAATTAAGGAGGGTCCAGGTTGCAGTATAGCCAGTTGCTTGGGATGAATCCTGCAAAGCTTCATACAGCACAACAGACTAATTACAGGTAAATTGGCTGTGAATATCCTCATTTCATATACTGTATTTGTCTAATGAATACATGGTTGGAATTCTCTCTCTCGAGGCTGCTTTGTTGACACCAGATGTTACCTTTTGTTTTTGTATTCTCACAAGTAGAAAGGTTGTTTTTTTTATTACACATTGTTTCCGTATGTAAAAAGAACGCGCTTATAGGTAAATAAAAAATAGATTTAGAAGTAAACAGCTCGGAAAAAATATGTTACTCTAAAACAACACAAATAAGAAGGAGATTGAATTAGGAAAGTTTTGAAACTCTGATCACGATTGTCATGCCATAATTTATATTGTGGAGAATTAATAAAAATACAATTTAAATCAACATTCTCAGGTACAATCGCAGGTGACATTTTTTAAACTTTCTTGCTTTAAATATATCAGGATTTTATTTCTAGAATATTCAGTAATTTAATTAAATTAAATTACTCTATGGAGTAATTGGAGATAGATATATTTACTTGAGTTGTGAGAAGAGTTGGCACAGGCCCGTCGGATAAAATATATTTTTCAATTGTTGACATACGAACAAGAATCAAAATATCTCCTTTAAATTTTAAACTTTTTAAAACTGGAGATTTCTAAATGTTTTTAACGGACAATTTTAAAGGGAAGTTACATCTAAAATGAATGATTGTAAGATAGAGCCACGGTGTTCAAAGTACGATACATAGTACGAACCGATGGTTATCCATGTGCACAAATGTCTTAACCTTCCCTACTAGGCACCAGCTCACAAAAATGATATGCGGACATGGCGAGCCCTAGGAATATGGGGTGCCCTCAAGATGTGGGGTACAGGAAGGGTGGTGCAGTTACCCATTTTATTTGATTTTAGTGTATTTATTCAAACTTCGGAGACAATCGATTGACTCCCCCTATAATAAATAATGCGCAAAGTACTATCTCTGCTAACACACAATATTTTCTCACTGACACCATAGTCTAAAGAACTGCGCAAATAAATATAAAATGCCTGGTGCACCCCAATAAATAAACAAGTGCCAGCTGAAAATAGATGTTAGTTTTACATATGTAGCCGATACCTGGTGCAATATGGCAGCTTTTAATCCACGAGTTAATGTGTATTTACATAAATGGGAATAAAGTTTTATTTTGAAATGAATACTTTATAATTAGTGGGTGCACATGAAATAAATTCTTGTAACTTACAATAACGCAATAAAACACATCAATAGTTGTATTAGAATTTGTTCATTCCATGCGTTGCCATGGTAACCTAATGACATTTACCAGGACTTATTATAAAGCATAGATAAGGTCACGTTGCAGAGTGGGTGCTCTTTTGGGGGTTTTGTTTGTTAGTTTGTTTTATTGTTTTTTTTCATAGATGGAAATAAATAAAATATTTCTTGTGGTCTGTAAATTTTGTCTGCTTTCACTCCTGGTTTAGAGGCAGCATCCCAAAAAGCAGGA
Source organism: Pelobates cultripes (assembly GCA_933207985.1). Lineage (NCBI taxonomy): Eukaryota > Metazoa > Chordata > Amphibia > Anura > Pelobatidae > Pelobates > Pelobates cultripes. The sequence continues at coordinate 125,683,138 of OW240922.1, read as the reverse complement.
CAATGAGAGGATAGCCTGCTCGTTTATCCAATTACTCCTTTCACTTCCAGGCCTCCCTGGGGAGCCAAACTTGTTTGTTACAGCGCTCATATCTATTATTAATCTTTAAGTAGTTAGCAGAATAATTTACAATGTTCATTAGCTAGAATCACCTTATGGATTTCTAAACAGCATCCACGACGCGTCTAATGAGCCCCAGAAGTGTAGCAGTATTTTATGCGATGACAGTCTTGTATTAACGGAGTCTTAAAATAAAAAAGTGGTTACTTTTAGTCTGTGCGAAAAGAGGCGAGACGATACAACAAACTCATTTACCGTAAAACAATATGGTGTTAATGTCTTCTAATGCAGAGCTCGCTAAAAATGCAGCAGCTACTCAACGAATGACTCCCAAAGCATGTCTAGACACAGGTTGATCAATAGGCAAACTAAATAAACATATTGAGAAGCTGTTGCATAATTAGTGCCCTGTATAAACAAAAGTAATTAACACTAACATCATTTCGAACATCTCTAATCCACATTCACATTTTTAAAACAAACAGGTGAGCCTTACTCCAAAATAAGGTCAACACTGATTTTTATGATTATGCCTTAGTATAAAATTAAAGTTTATCTTTGTGACAGATCAACTAGTCCCGGAATTATTATTTTATATTGAATGGTCCAGTATACGAACATCACCAAACAGATTGCCCCATTTAGTTTGTATACCGAACAAAGTACCGAACGGAAAGACCACTCAGAACAGTCGTGTGCCGCTCATTGGCCTGCTTGACCTCAGTCGCACCTTCACAAAACGCACTTACCCTAACATTCTAGCGGTCGGCTGGGTGGCCACTGTTCATACGGACAAACATGAGGCGATGGCCATCTTGTTCTCTCGAATGCCTACAGCAGTGTTTGTGGAGTGTGTAGGGAACTGCACTCAGTCCCATCAGTCTGAGTCAGGGTGCTTTAACTGTACTGGAAACAAACACCAGATTCCCAAAATAGAAGAATAAAGGAAAAGAGGTCCAGGCACTTTATTAGAACCACAGCTGTGGTTCTAATAAAGTGCCTGTCTTAAACCAAGGAGTGCCTGGACCTCTTTTCCTTTATACTACAGCAGTGTTTGGTCTTCGATTGTATGGGATTATTATCGGGCACTCAAAGGCGCGAACACAGCTGGGACTTCCACCTCCACAGGTGTTCGGTTCGATTCTTCTGAGAAGAGCGGCGTTCGGTGGGAGCAAACTCCCGAACGAACTAGGGGCACACGACCAGTGTACGCACGAACAGTTATCTTTGCTGTTTTATTATGTTTTGTACTCCCAAAAGAGACTGGCCGTACTGCCTGAATTCATAGAACTCTTTTGGGCAGGCGCCTTATGTGTGGTCGGTCTAAACTATACCCCGGTGGCGTTTCAGCTGCGTTCGTGAGATCTGAGTGCTTTTCAGAAAGTGTTGGGTGCTCAGATCTAAGCTATCGGGGGATATAAGACTTAAGGGGGTACCTAATAGTTAAGTGTATTTTTGGGGGTGTTTTTGTTATGTTTGTCCTGGACCTGAGAGTTAATGCAATTATGTGTGTACTTTTATTGTAGTCCCCTCTTAGGTCCAGTAGGGAATGCCGCTGGAATATGTTATGGAAAACCCCTTGCATTGGGACTTGCATATAAGGCCAGTTGTGGCTGCCAATAAAACAGTTCAGCTTCACCTTCAACACAGAGCCTCATCTTGTGATTGTAGGGAGCAGCTATATCTGCTCTACTACCTCTTTGATTACTGCTTGGGAATACTACAAAATTACTCATACTAGGGGGGAAGGACATCTCTGGCGGCGGAAACCCCTCTTCTCTCGGGGTGGCCGCTACAATCTTATTCCAGGAGATGCGTACATATTTTACTAAAGGCTGGTAACGTATGTTTTTGATATCCTTGAGTTTTCTTTATAAACGATGTACGAATTTGGGGCTCCCTTTTCACTTTGACTGTGATGTTAGAACACATTTTAAAATGTTGTTCATCGTTTATTAGAAATGTATCAATATAGAAATTTGAGCTGTTTCCACTCTCAGCCGCTCAGAACAATAATACACAAGACCCAGCGCACTAAATCATTCAGTAAAACAGCCGTTGCAAAGCTCCCCCTGGACAAACTGGGGAAGGGGGCCATGACTGAGGCACAAAGTTGAGGTAGCCTGACTGTTTCCTGCCCTCCCACCCAATAAATAAATAAATAAATATAAAATAAATTCATGAAATTTGCTGTTCTTTATGTGTTGCTCATCTGTTCTAGACTGGACTGGTCCAATCGGGACTTTGGGAGCCACAACTTATTCTGGTGACCAATGCCGACTGGTGAGAGCTCATGGAGACGTTAAGGGGGGACTGTCTGTTTGTTATCCCCCAACAACTGACAGGTCGCTTTAGGTTATGTGGGCTGGTTTATTGGGATATGTTTTGTTACTTAATAAAGATGTGGGTAGTGCCCTTTCCACTACACTTGTGTTGAGTGCAGAGCCGCCATCAGAAATATTGGGGTCCCCCTCACAGCTCAGGGTCTGCAACCGGTGGCCCGTCTCGAAGACTGCCAACATGACCGCCTCCAAATCATGCCCACATGAATACACACACAGACACAAACACAAGCACTGATACAAAAGGACACATATACACACACACAAAGATACACACATACTGACACAAACACATACATACTAACAGACACATACTGAAACAGACATACACACATATACAGACACACAGACATACATAGTGGCACACAGACATATACTAACATACAGACACATACACATATACACACACACATGCATGAGGACACACATTCATACTGACAAGCACACACACAGCTCATTTTTCATTGCAGAAGGGTGGCTGGGGCTGATGGGAGTTGGCTGGCTCTCCCTTGTTACTGCCTGGCTGGCTCTCCTCCCATGCGAGGTGAGCTGGGAGGAAGTGACCATCTGTCACTTCCTCCCAGCAATACTTGTGGCTGCATTTTTTTTAAAGGGGCCCGGTCACGCTATTACCTGGCCACAGCGCTGACCCCGGTAAAAAAAAAAAAGGAGATATAGGGCCATTTTTTCCCCCTAAATGGGCCCCATCAGTGTGGTGCCCCGGTGCAGCTGCACCGGCTGCAGTTCCACCACTAAATGGTTGTCATGGTTGTCACTCCCCCACTTTAAAAGATATGTGATTAGAATCCGACACTCAGGAGAGGGATATATAAAATACAGCCAATAGTGCTCTCAGTAGAATTAAATATGCAGTAAACATAAATAAAAATGTACTCACAAGTGAAGTGCAGGCAAACTGCACTGTGATGTCAGCGTTGGTGGTATGATCCCCACCTCGGATATACTTGGAGTCACATGAAGGTAAAAGGAAGCCAGGTTAAAAATTACAAATAAAAAAAGTGTATTAAAAAGATGATTGGCACAAAATTATAACCAAAAAGCCTTTTATTTAAAAAAAATACACAATCAAAATAACCATAACGCGTTTCACCACTAGGGCTTTATCAAATGGGTTAGAGATTAGAACCTGGCTGCTCACTCAGACTCACCCGTTACTCACCGCTGTACGCCGTTCACACCAGAGCTGGCTATAACTCTTTTAAATGTGAGTTGATTGCACATATTTGTTTATTTTACCATATTGGCTTTTATATACTGCACCATTGGGTCTCCTCGTTTTTTTCTTGCATATAAGCGGGACGGTTGGACCACTAGGGACACTGAGGACTCTACACCCAAAAACAGGCACCTTATAAAGATACTTACTTCTGAGTGAGACCTCAATATTATCGGACTTTACCTTCAGTTACTCCATCAGAACTTTAGTCCCATCATATCAGTGAGACCAACTACGTTATATTGTCCTACCTATTCAGACGAACGATTGTACCTTTTCACTATTGGCGCAGCCCTTTTCCTGTGTTTCTTTGTGTTCCATGTTCTCCTCAGAGGGTTTGAGGGTTACCTTCTGTTGGGGCTGCTGCCTACCTTGCTTAAATTTTATTAGCGCAGACCCTTTTCTTATTTCTCTAACACCTAATGCCTGCCCTTATGAGATTAATCCACTTACTTGGGAAATACTTCCTTACTGGGACTCTCTGCAGGTCAAGGCTAATAGGGCTCTAGAATGGGGCACCTGTGATAGGAAGGGGTGCAAAACCAAGGAGTTGGCCTGGACTCCCAAAAATATAAATAAAACCAAGAGGGCTGCACTCACCTGAACATGCATACATGATAGGGGGCTGCTGGGGCCAAAATACACAACATGCACAATCCAAATACTGAGCAGATCTCTTAGACTCGATGATTCAAAGATCATTTAAAATTTCAATTTGAGAAGTGTATCGTCATTCTGTTTTACTCAATTAATTAACTCATTTTGTATCCAACTATTAATTCATTTTATTTAATAATTGATACCTTGTTTTTTTTCACATGGTTTGGCAGAAAAATGAAAAAAAATGTCCTTAACACTTATTCTAACAAATGTATCCATTGTTTCATTCACTGCCAAGCAGGTGACATGACAAGTACATCAGATGAAGCTGATTCCCATATTCGTCAACACATCACAAAACAAATTATGTGCATAGAAAGCAGTGAAATATTTTCATTTTTCCGGATTCTACTCCAATCTCCCAGCTACATGTCCAGGCGATGATCTCGGTTTGTGGCAGGATGATTTGTGAGACAATATTTGGATACTGAGTAGTTAAATAAGTCCAGCAACAGGACAATATCTGTACTGAGCCAGATTCTGAAATAACGCACTAAAACTAATTATAGGCATTTATTTCGATTTATATAAAGATTGCAGGTGGAATGGCCTTCATTCTATTATTAGTAGTAGTATTATTATATCACAGTGCTTTATAATATTAGAAAGGGGGCAATTTACAAAATGTTGAGAAAGGTATCGAAGGAGACAGAAAACAAACAAGGTGAGAAAGTAGCAGAACTGGCGGTGCGAGTGTTGTGGCCCATTAGGAGAGAGGGACAGGTTAGTGAAATAGAAGTCACTCTGGGAGGCCACTAGCTTTTCTAAAGAGATGGGTTTTGAGGGATTTCTTAAATGATTGCAGACTAGGGGAGGGTCTGATGTGGGTGGGAAGGCTGTTCCATAGTGAGGGAGCCACCCGTGTGTCACATCCTGTTCCTCGCTGCGGATCATTCTGGCAATGGCCTCTGGTATCCAGTACTCTTTTTGCTGTCCTTGCTTGGTTTTTCTGGTTTTCTGGTCTATGTCTGGTTTTCTTTATTTCTGGGTTTCTATTTCAGTTCTCTTTAGCCCTGTCTGTGTTCAGTTGTGATTTTCGTGCTTGACCTTGGCTTTGTATCTGACTCCGTTTATCTCTCTATCCCTGTTTTGTCTTGTTTGCCGGCTTACTGTCTACTGGCTAGTTTTTGTTCTCGCAGTCTCTTTGTTCCCTTGACTCTGTCTAGTCTCTGCTATACGGCGAGTCCAGCCATTCTAAGGTTCAGTAAGACGTATCTGCTCTGTCGATTGTTGGACTAAATCTTGCGTGTTGGGGTAAACTACCGTGACATTACGATAGGGCCATGGACCCCGCAGATTTAAGTCAGCAATTGGCTTCTCATGAGGCTAGATTTACAGAGCAGGATCACTGTATGGATCAGATAGCTCAGGCCCTCCAGACACTCTTATCTAGAACTACTCCGGTAACAGTACCAGTCTGAAAGTACTGATCTCGTCAGATCTCAGAAGCCATCCAGACTTGGGCCTGGTTAGTACTTGTATGGGAGACCAACTAGGAACCTCAGGTGCCTGGGATCTGCATAAGCTGATTCAGGGTTCTGGCTGTGGCTGCACAAATGCTGGTGCTCAACACCAGGGGGTGTGCGGTTACCCTGCACCAGACCCTGCTAATCCACCTCCACACTGTGACTCCTACTCCGAACACCAGGCATACATGGGTCCAGGTCCATGCACCGCTGCCCGGACAGTGTCTGGGTCCCGGGCCCTGGACCGCCACCCTGACAGTATGGCTGTAGGCACTTGGAGTTCGTGGAGTGGACTTTGCAGTTTTCCATTCATGGCCCTTTTTCATACGTATGAGATTGTACGCACCTCTAAGGTCCGGTTTAGTAAACACAGTAGCTTGTTTAAGCCTGTCGAATAATTACGTGATTAATGTTATAGGGTAAGCATTTTCTATGGTGATTTTATTCAGACCCCTAAAATCAATACAAGGTCTTAAATCGCCCTCCTTCTTCGACACAAAGAAGAACCCTGCCGGAGAAGAGGATCTCCTAATAAATCCATTTTGTAGAGATTCTTTAATATATTCCTCCATGACACGGTTTTCTTGAGGAGACAAAGGATACACTCTGCCTTTGGGAGGTATAGTGCCAGGCAGTATATCAATAGCACAATCGTAGGGTCTATGAGGCGGTAATTTTTCAGCCTCCCTTTTATCGAACACAGACTTAAGACACATGTACTGAGGAGGTATAATAGTAGACAAAGGAGGAGTAGTAGGAACATTAATAGAATTTAAAGGGGTGATTTTAACGATACAAGACTCTTGGCAGGTTTCACTCCAAGATACTATTTGTCCTGACTCCCAGTCAAAAATGGGATTATGAGAACGTAACCATGGGTACCCTAACACAATGTGAGAGGAAGGAGAGGTGCTGACCTGAAACCGAATGGTTTCTGAGTGTAACATCCCTGCTGCAGAGCCTCCCGATTCAGCTCCTGGGAGGTCTGCTTAATTACCTGCTCTCCTAGTTTTGTCTTGTTTTCATGTATGGTGTCTATTTCTAGTCTTGCCTTGTTCTCCTAGTTTGGTCTTGTTTTCTTGTATGGTGCCTTGCTCTCCTAGTCTTGCCTTGCTTCAGTACTGGATCGTAATGTCACGGTAGTTTACCCCAACACGCAAGATTTAGTCCAACAATCGACAGATAGAGCAGATACGTCTTACCGGACCTTAGAATGGCCGGACTCGCCGTATAGCAGAGAAAAGACAGAGTCAAGAACAAGCCGAGGTCAAGGGAACAAAGAGACTGCGAGAACAAAAACTAGCCAAGGTCTGGTACACAGTAGACAGTAAGCCGGCAAACAAGACAAAACAGGGATAGAGAGATAAACGGAGTCATATAAAAAGCCAAGGTCAAGCACGAAAATCACAACTGAACACAACAAGCGCTACAGGGAACTGAAACAGAAACCCAGCAATAAAGAAAACCAGACATAGACCAGAAAACCAGAAAAACCAAGCAAGGACAGCAAAGAGAGTACTGGATTGCCAGAATGATCCGCATTGAGGAACAGGATGTGACACCGTGAGAGTGAGGGAGCCGCCCATGAGAAGTCCTGCAATCCGAGTTAGCAGCAAGGGAGGAGAAGGTCAGCTAATCCTTACCTGAGTGTGGGTTTGTTTGTACCCCCTATTACTAAACTGTAACACAAAAACATTCAAATGAATGATTTTTCTTAATGATGAACTGATTATACTGATTTGAGAAAAACTGTTCTAATATCCGCCAATGAGAGGTTTGCCTGTGCTCTATATTATTGTTGTAATAGAGCGTTAACAGAGCTGGTGTGAACACAGAGTTGCTCAGGCTATATGTGAGTCCATCAGTGATGTCACGGTCTATCTGTGGGTAACATGGGAAGCTTATTTTATGAAACATGTGTTGACAGGCTGCGTGAATCCCACTGCAATCCCAGAATGTATCAGATGAGGCATCAGTTCAAACATTAATTTCATTCAATTCCCAGCTTTGTGAAAAGTCTTTGTAGTTACCTGAAATATTGTGTTAATGTCACCAAAACATACTGAATCCAATCTGCACGGGAATTCTTGTCACTAAAATTCTTTAACAAATACAGCTCTGAATAAATAAGCATATTATTGTGTGATGAATACATTGAAATCAGTGTATTAAAATGAAAATAATATACATAATTCACTACAGATGGATGATAGTCAGGACAGAGCTCGTATTATTAAGTAAGAAAGAAGAAATTTAGGGCGTGATTAGAAAAATCCACATCCACGCTGTTTAACACTACATCAGAGACATCAGGGATTTTATTAACAATAAATATTACTAACAACAACTCCCATAATGTGCAGGGTAGCGTTAGACAGTTACACAGAGCACAGCATCATTGTTACAGCACAGTATTAATCATTTCACTGTTAGCGATGAGGGTACCATACAGGGAGTGCAGAATTATTAGGCAAATGAGTATTTTGACCACATCATCCTCTTTATGCATGTTGTCTTACTCCAAGCTGTATAGGCTCGAAAGCCTACTACCAATTAAGCATATTAGGTGATGTGCATCTCTGTAATGAGAAGGGGTGTGGTCTAATGACATCAACACCCTATATCAGGTGTGCATAATTATTAGGCAACTTCCTTTCCTTTGGCAAAATGGGTCAAAAGAAGGACTTGACAGGCTCAGAAAAGTCAAAAATAGTGAGATATTTTGCAGAGGGATGCAGCACTCTTAAAATTGCAAAGCTTCTGAAGCATGATCATCGAACAATCAAGCGTTTCATTCAAAATAGTCAACAGGGTCGCAAGAAGCGTGTGGAAAAACCAAGGTGCAAAATAACTGCCCATGAACTGAGAAAAGTCAAGCCTGCAGCTGCCACGATGCCACTTGCCACCAGTTTGGCCATATTTCAGAGCTGCAACATCACTGGAGTGCCCAAAAGCACAAGGTGTGCAATACTCAGAGACATGGCCAAGGTAAGAAAGGCTGAAAGACGACCACCACTGAACAAGACACACAAGCTGAAACGTCAAGACTGGGCCAAGAAATATCTCAAGACTGATTTTTCTAAGGTTTTATGGACTGATGAAATGAGAGTGAGTCTTGATGGGCCAGATGGATGGGCCCGTGGCTGGATTGGTAAAGGGCAGAGAGCTCCAGTCCGACTCAGACGCCAGCAAGGTGGAGATGGAGTACTGGTTTGGGCTGGTATCATCAAAGATGAGCTTTTGGTGCCTTTTCGGGTTGAGGATGGAGTCAAGCTCAACTCCCAGTCCTACTGCCAGTTCCTGGAAGACACCTTCTTCAAGCAGTGGTACAGGAAGAAGTCTGCATCCTTCAAGAAAAACATGATTTTCATGCAGGACAATGCTCCATCACACGCGTCCAAGTACTCCACAGCGTGGCTGGCAAGAAAGGGTATAAAAGAAGAAAATCTAATGACATGGCCTCCTTGTTCACCTGATCTGAACCCCATTGAGAACCTGTGGTCCATCATCAAATGTGAGATTTACAAGGAGGGAAAACAGTACACCTCTCTGAACAGTGTCTGGGAGGCTGTGGTTGCTGCTGCACGCAATGTTGATGGTGAACAGATCAAAACACTGACAGAATCCATGGATGGCAGGCTTTTGAGTGTCCTTGCAAAGAAAGGTGGCTATATTGGTCACTGATTTGTTTTTGTTTTGTTTTTGAATGTCAGAAATGTATATTTGTAAATGTTGAGATGTTATATTGGTTTCACTGGTAATAATAAATAATTGAAATGGGTATATATTTGTTTTTTGTTAAGTTGCCTAATAATTATGCACAGTAATAGTCACCTGCACACACAGATATCCCCCTAACATAGCTAAAACTAAAAACAAACTAAAAACTACTTCCAAAAATATTCAACTTTGATATTAATGAGTTTTTTGGGTTCATTGAGAACATGGTTGTTGTTCAATAATAAAATTAATCCTCAAAAATACAACTTGCCTAATAATTCTGCACTCCCTGTAGTTGTGAGCGAAGGTTAAGTTCCTTTCACATTACGCATGTCCACACCTGAGGTGAAAGGGGAATTAGGGAAAGGGAATACAAAGTTGTTTTTTCAGCACTATAGTACCCTATAGTCGCTGTTACATTATAAATAATTCAAGATGATCATTAGTAAATGAAATACATATGTTGGGATTTTATCAAGCAATATTAATTACAATTACTTTTTAATTTACATAGGCAACAATTAGAAAGCTGGTAGACTGGAATAAAAAGTTATCACATCTCTGGGCACAATATGTCTACGAATACAGTAGAAATATTGACATTAGAATGCTGGGCAGCGAAATTGCCAACACACAGGGCAATTAGTATTCCAGCAATTTGGAAGTGTGGGCATTTTATAATGCCTGGCAGGTAATATGTTGGTACACTGCAATTTGGGACACATTAGATTCCGAGGCTGGAACATTCAAACTGTTTCCCCACATAGGTCAGACTATACTTACTATTTGAATTGTCATAATTTGTTAAGATTTACCCTAACTGTCATAGCACAGGGCAACACAACAAGCCTGGACTTAAAGAGACTGTAAAAGCTAACAGTTACTCCTTTTTCTGGACTGGCTGACATGTTCTGCTTAGGGCTAATTTTCTTTTGCAAATGGTCAAATAATGGTGCTTGAATGTTTCCTGCAATAAATACCTTTTAGTGTGTTACCTGGGGGGAGATTGGGGATAAATACCTGAAATCTGATCAGCAGCACCCTTCTTTAATCTGTCAACTTTCTAAACAAAACCAAACAGACAGATATAATTACGGGCAATAATCTCCCCTGACTGCTGTACATATTAACCCAGACACAGAAAGTGAACACTTAGAAATCTGTCCTACTGTAAACCCATAACCTTATAATTATTGAACAGTTAGATTAGTGCTTTCCTTTACTTATAACAAGATTAAATAATCTATGAAAGCTTTAGCATTGATCTACATTTTCTCCTTACAATCATGTATGTAGGACTTACACAGAGGGTGCATGAAGCCATGGGGTCTCCAGGACCCACTGATAACCAGAGATCTATTTCACCGATTCTTCCGATTGTATAACTCGATGCTGTGTGTGATGTTAAAAGTGATAACCATGTTTTTCATTCTAGATGTCCATAAGCAAAAGAACTTCAGAGATTAAAACTGTTAGTGGGACTCTACAAACATCTGAAGATATTTATGTGTGAAAACAGAGTCCTCTTTTTTTCATTTGTCAAAAAATACAGATTTTAATAGACATTGCAAATTTAAAATTAATCTAGTTACACCCCCTGGCTGTCAATCACACAACCAGTCCTGTTAATTCACTAAACAGTGAATTTTAATAAATGTATTTATTATCTAGGCGGTGGAGTTTCCCTTTAACCCTAAGGACCGTTGACGGTTCAGGACCATCATTGGAACATCCCCTTGAGGACTATTATTTACTTACCTGATCGCCACCATTGCTCCCCGTGTGAGGAGACTGCCTGACAGCCCAGAATGTCCCCCTTCGGCGAATTAGGCCCCCGTGGCCATGTGATCGCTCTAACAGAATGGTCACATGGCCGCAATAGAGGTCCAAGTATCTGCCTGCAGGGGGACTGTCTGTGCCCCTGCAATCAAAATAATACGAAATGTATATATATATTAACAGAGCGGTCACATGGCCGCAATAGGCATCCAAGTAACTGCCAGTCTCCCTGCATGTGTAAAATGAAAAAATGTAATTGTTAATAAATAAACAAATATAATTATATACGTGTATATACATTATATCTATATATGTCTATATATCTTACATATATATAATGTCATACTAAGTGTATTTTTATATTAATATATACATATATTAATATAAAAATACACTCAGAATTAAATTACACATGTATATATATAATATATATAGCTATATATATTGTTTATATATTATTATAAAATATAAATAAGTAAATTAAAATAAATTTAAAAATGTAAAAATAATAAAAAAGTTTTTTTAAATTATATATATATATAAAATGTTATTCTAACAGTATTTTGATATTAATAAATATAATATTAATATCAAAATACACTTACAAAATAAAATTACAGAAATAATTTCATAAATATACACGTAGACTTCAAATATATAAATATGCATATATATTTAAATTCTACGTGCGTATTTATGTAATATTTTTACATAATTAAGTAATTTTATTGATTGCCATTTGAGGGACCTGCCTGACAACCCAGGCCGAAAGTCCAGAGAATTTAATTTGCTATCACTGTGTTTAACCCTGTAGCTTTCTATGACACCTTACAACCTGTACATGGGGGGTACTGTTTTACTTGGAAGACTTCGCTAAACACAAATGGAGTTTTTTGCATTTTTCTCACACAAACGGCACTTTCACTGAAAATATAATTGTTGTGATATGTTTTACTGTTTTTAAACACTAATATTTGTGTTCAGCAAAGTCTCCCGAGTATAACAGTACCCCCCATGTACAGGCTTTATAGCGTTTTTGAAAGTTAAAGGGTAAAATATAAGGGTCAAATTTTTTTACATTGAAAATGGCCAGGTTGGTTACGTTACCTTTGAGTGCGTATAGTAGCCCAGGAATTAGAATTACCCCCATGATGGCATACCATTTGCAAAAGAAGACAACCCAAGGTATTGCAAATGGGGTATGTCCAGTCTTTTTTAGTAGCCACTTAATCACAAACACTGGCCAAAGTTAGTGTTCATAATTGTTTTTTTACATTTTTAACACACAAACAAATATAAATGCTAACTTTGGCCAGTGTTTATGACTAAGTGGCTACTAAAAAGACTGGACATACCCAATATTAAATACCCTGGGTTGTCTACCTTAAAAAAATATGTACATGTGGGGTGCTATTCAGAGATTTATGACAGATAACAGTGTTACAATGTCACTATAGATAAATTTTAAAAATATCTATTTTGAAACAGCAATTTCTTACTTGTATTTATAGGCCTATAAAAAAAATAGCAAAAAAGCATGTAAACACTGGGTGTTTTTTAAACTTAGGACAAGATTTTGAATTTATTTAGCAGTTTTTTTTATTAGCTTTTGTAGATGAGTAAAAGATTTTTCAAGTAAAAGTCAAAAAACTTTTTAAAAAAAATTTTTCACCATATTTTTTTTTTTTTTTTTAAAGTAAAGTAAATAATGGTATGTCAAGAAAGCCCTTTTTGTCCTGAAAAAAACAAGATATATCTTGTATGGGAACAGTAAATGAAAGAGAGGAAAATTACAGCTAAACACAAACACCAGAAAAAATGTTAAAACAGCCCTGGTCCTTAACGTACAACATGGCAAAAACAGTCCGGTCCTGAAGGGGTTATTATTGTAAAAAAGATATTAGTTTTATTGACACTGCATTTGTGGAGCCACCAAAACATATTGAAGAAATGATCTTTCTGTCCCTCACATAGAATGGAAGAGTTCCTATCATATTCTTCATAACTTTGGGATTGGTGTAACTCCCATAAACCCTTCTGTCCACATCCACCAGATTGTCTAACTGGGGCTTCCTGACAGTTTACTAATCTTAATGTGAACCTTTTATTTTCTACTCACTGTATGCAGAACATCTTAAATGCAGATAAAACTATGTTAGAAATACTAGGAGAATTTGGTGAGATTGGGAAGAGAATGTTCCTATATCTTTTCCAGGCCCTCCCTGTACCGATTTGGCTGCGGAATTTTTAGAATACTTCAATCCCATATTGACAAATTCATATGAGCCAACAAAAGAGCCAGAATCAAACATCAAACTCTGTATGTCCCCAACAGAGCTGGTGGACTCGGACTCCCGAAATTCACCCACTACTTTCACGCAGAATCTACACGCACCATATGGAGTTAAAAGATGAGTAGACATGGAGAACACTATACTAGGCTGGGACTTTCCATCGTTGTATATATGGCTCCCACAACATGGGAGGCCCCAGCTACCCCACAACTCCCCTGCGATCCTCACATCTACAAAAACTCGGGATAAAACAGCAATAAAATGCAAACTCATCTCAAACCCATCACCCCTGACACCTATACTCCAGAACACGGACTTTACCCCCGGTATGCACCCTAAAGACTTTGCAGGTTTTGAGGACAATGACTTGGTCCGGTTTCACCAATTTTATGCCAACCAAGATATTATACCTTTCACGGACCTCCTGCAGAACACACCATTCACCACTTTTAATTTTTTTTTCGCTATATACAAATCAGAAGCTTCCTGACCTCACCTAACAATAAATAAATAGGGACGACCCCCTTACACCCTTTGAAAGGGCCTGCACTGAGGAACACAAACTTCTTCCCCACTCTTCTCTAAATTATTCTGATATTTCACCACGTACCCTCGACATCCTCTGCTCCCCCCTCAATCAATCTTACCAGCAGGAGGGGACACCTAGCCACCACCTGGGCTTGCACAAAAAGACCTACCAGGAGGAATCAGAACAAGACAAACCCCCTTCTCCTACCCCCCTCCCACACCAACACCAAGGAACGACAATGTACACACCAAAGCACCACAGACTACAGTGATGCCATCACAATAGCTACAGATCTTAACACCAAGGTCACCAAGGGTTATGAATCCCATAACTTACCGGTATTGATTGACCCCTGTACAAGAAGACCCAGCGAAAGTCGAAGTGGTATACGAGTTTCCCCATTGTGTCTTCTTCTTTCTGTATCCCCTCCCACCTATTATAGACCATAAAAAAGGAAGACAACCTCACTAATGTAGTAGTTTTAAACAACATGCACCTAGGTTAAAATATATTGAAACCACTGCTGAAACTCCCATTTACTTGTACAATCTGTATGAATGTCACAATGAAACAACGTATGTTATGCGATGTATGCGTTATACACTTTTACCCCCAGATTCTTCTTTCTGTACCCCTCCCCCATAAAACTAAATCTTTGAAATAAAGTTTTTTTTTTTTTTTTTTTTTAAAAAGAACACCATGGTCTTTTGGCCCACTTCATCCTAACAGAGCGGTTTGGGTGCAGTGTCATATTAGTCCGTAATGTAAGACATTGTCATTGTAGTACATACGGTGTCATATTAGTCCGTAATGTAAGACATTGTCATTGTAGTACATACGGTGTCATATTAGTCCGTAATGTAAGACATTGTCATTGTAGTACATACGGTGTCATATTAGTCCGTAATGTAAGACATTGTCATTGTAGTACATACGGTGTCGTATTAGTCCGTAATGTACGACTTTGTCATTGTAGTACATACGATGTCGTATTAGTCCGTAATGTAAGACATTGTCATTGTAGTACATACAATGTCGTATTAGTCCGTAATGTAAGACATTGTCATTGTAGTAGATATGGCAATATTTTTAATACAAGGATAAGCACACCTTGAGTAGCTGTCTTCCTGACCCTTAGTGGGTGCTCTTATACGCATGACAAAGTTAGACTCGGTTATGGGTCGTTGGAAGCATTTGATTGGACGGGTGTGGTGATTGCCATGCATGCACTCTTAATGCATCCCAATGACAAACATTGGATTAGACAATAAGCCACAAAGCAGTGCCTCCAAGATGATGTCATGGGTGGCAGCACTGAGTAAGTCTCAATACTGGAAAAAATAGTGAGGAAACACTATAACATTAGGCCCTGGGGAGATAGCGCAGCTAAGCGGACAAGGGCACATGTAGGAGTGTGGGGATAGATGCAGGGGAGCGACTTGGGAAGTTAGGGGTTAGGTTTAATGTGAGTTAGTATGGGGGAGGTCTTACCTCAGTGCCACTTGGGATATGGGCCAGCAAACAGCTTCCCTCCCGCCCGCCCACCCCTTTGTAGTTTTAGTTAGTCACAGCGAGGTGGGGGTATGTCCTTGCCAATTAAGTTTGAGGGGTTATGTTTAAGGATGGAGTAAGTTTATGTTTTGCAGGTCTCAACCTCCCCTGCTTCAAACGGTTAACATTAGGTTGCCTGAGGTGTCGTGCCCATCGAGCGTGGATAAGGTCGGCTGATGACGGGCATTGGAAGGATTTTTTATGACGAGGGGGGAGGTGAGAGGAAGAGGTGATTAGGAACCACTGTATGTTTATTGGCAAGGACGGTTGGGTCTCTGCATAGCACGTTTTGGTTATTATATGTATATATGTTAATTTATAATTATTTCTTTCTAACAGAAAGAAGAGATTTAATAAACAAAGTTATGGATGTGTTATGCAGTAATTTAGTTTGTGATAATAAATGCTGTGGCCTGTTCATCCATACTAAGTGGTCTGTCGTTATTGGGGGGTTTATTGGGGTTATCTATGTTTATGTGGCATCGTAATTCCCCGCTACGTACATACAAGGAGTACATATCCGTATTCCATTTAATGCAGGAGCAAGATGTTACAGTGTTTGTGATGTCATATACCAACCCTCATGTCATTCCATAAGTAGTTTCGGACACAGCAAGAATGCCATCTATTTGAACTGCTGAGTCTTTGATGCAGCAGAACCACTTGGAAAGAAAGCATTTTAAATCACAATACACTTTGCAGCCTGTTTTACTACCTCAGGTACATGGCATACAAATGCCTTTCTATGGTACAAGGCCACCAGGCCATGGCACTGTGACATCACTGAGACCACACTGCCCCTAGTGGTCACTAACCTCACTTACAACTTCTCCTCTGAGCCGTTTATTGAAGGCATTGCAAGGCCTGGAGAGAAGCCTGAACTCAAGCTTATGGTTTGTTTTAAGAGATTTAACTTGTGGTTAACTTGCTAATGGATTTGGCCGACTGGACTTTTCTCCCCACCGCTGTTCTTCGGCTGCTTTCCCGGACAATCCTTGCTCTGTTATCTCATTTCCAACATGGCTGAGCTTGCATCCCTTGCACAGATTTTACAAAGACCCTTTTATGATCAAGAAGAGTTGGTTTTCCTGAAACACATAAATGTTTTCTGTCTTTAAAACGGGTCCTTAAGGATTTTATGACTTACCTTTGTGCAATGACCCCTAAGCATTTCCCCCGCAGCTTGCCAGCACTTCTGGATGTAACGTGAAATGTTCCACGCACCCCTCTATGTAGATACTGTAGATATTGCAGAAGTTATTTATTTTACTAATAGAAATGCTAAACGTCTATAAAATAAACCAGAAACCTTTTAAGCTACCGGATTTTAATGTTGGAAAAAATGCTTCACAGTTATTTCTGGGCTTATCTTAGATTTTGTTATGTTCGCGTCAGCCAAAATATAATTGAAAAACAAAACACAAGACCAGGTGTCAGATGGAAGGAAAAGCAATTTACATTTTACAGAGCGGGTTACGTCAGGTGTCTGATATACTCACAGCATCTGGTGAGGCATGCTTTGCCACAGGGACGATGGACCATTAGGTGTCATAAAGTTGACCTCTTACCTTATAAACATGTTACGTGAATTGATTACTTACAAACCCATCTTTATCTTTGGGGGGCTGGAGTTATGTCTAGCAGTCGTATGGGGATCCTTGGTAATTAGAGGGACCCCAGTATTGTACAATGAATGCCTTGCATACAGCGCAGATTGTGGAATGGTTGGCAAGAGACATAGCTATATCGCGGTTTTCAAGGCATAGTGGGTATATCTGCTGTTTATGAACTCAGTCTCAACAGGGAGAAGACAAGGAAAGATATGGAGGCTCCACCACATCACTGAACCCCCATTCTGCACAGGATAGAGATTAGATGGGGAAGCAGACTCTGTCTGTCACTTTATTATATCCTAGTGAAATACGGACTTTTTAAATTTGTGCCACAAAGGCAGAACATTTAATAGGCAAATCATGTTTTATTGATTTCCAGTTTGATACTTACCTTGATTAACTCTGCAACTGCATGTCGAACCCTCATCATAGTTATCAGAATTTATCCTTTCATGTTTGTGATATCAAGTCTGGCCATGTTTGGTTGGAGTTCATTGGATGAGAGTGTCCGCTGTTGTTCTAAGTAGTTAAGTCAGTTTAATGAGTCGATATCTCTGATGGAGTACGAACGCTTTAGCTATATTTCTTTAGAGGGGGCGGACTATGTCCTATGCACATTTTAAGTGTCTGTCAGTCTAGCTTTTATTTTTGCAATTATTATTATTATTTTATTATTTATATAGTGCCAGCATGGTCCACAGCACTGTACAATGGGTGGACTAACAGACACATATTTTAAACCAGACGAGTTGGACACACAGGAACAGAGGGATTGAGGGCCTGCTCAATGAGCTAGAGGGAGCACTTTCCTGAGTTTTGTCATGCCTAGGGCAGCACAAAACCAGGATACACCACTGGGTATAAGTAGGGGTAATAAAATTGGCTGCTAGAAAAGTAATCACTGAGAACTTAGTAAGTTATTTTTGACAGTTGCAGGAGAGGAGTAATGGGGAGGGGGTGAAAAACCACTAACAGTTTAAATTATATGCTTTCCTGAAGAAGTGAGCTTTCAAATATTGTTTTAAGGATTGGAGACTGGGTGAAAGTCTAATGGAGAAGGGAAGGGAGTTCCCCTGAAAAGGTGCAGCCCTGGAGAAGTCTTGGAGGCGAGCATCAGATGTGGGCGTATGGACAGAAGATAGACATCGGTCTTCGGCAGAGCACAGGGGCCTCTACGGGACATATTTGTATTAGGGAGGATAGGTAGGTTGGAGCAGCATTATGTAGGGACTTGTAAGCAAGCACCAGAATCTTAAATTGAGCCCTATATCTTACTGGAAGCCAATGTAGGGACAGGGAGGCATGGGAGGTGTAGGCGGACAATTAATATGTCTTGACCACCCATTGAACAGCACTGCAGAATGATTGGAACTTTATGAATAATCAGAATTAAAGTCATATTAATTGTGGAGTATTACTACTATATATTAATTGTATAACAAAATGACAGAGTGATACAATGACACTGAGTGAGAATTCGGCATGACTATGGGGAATTAAAAGATTGCTGGCAGCAACAAGATCTCAATTTTGCTGTATTAATTCCTAACCGAAGCACAACTCTGCTGGAGCTAATATTTGTATTTTTATATAGCGGCAACAAATTCCACAGTGCTGTACAATGGGACAGCGTTAACATAGCCATTATAATGAATTTATGTGGATGGCAAAAAAAATCTGGTTTAGGCAAATCAATTTGTCCAAAAAAAAAAAATTGTGTTCTGTTAGATCAAAATCATGTTCAATTTTGTGTTTCGGTTTGGACAAATTTCCTCCTGTAAACTTTTTTGAAAAAAACTATTTAGACAAAAAATAAGGACGCGAAAATTGGCCAATCAGCGAATTGCAAAATCTAGATATTATGCAGACATTTTAGGTACACAGACCAAGTGAAAAGAAGTATCCAACGGGTGGAAAATGAAATAGGAGTAATACAAATTTCTACATTTATAAAGAATATAAAAATAGATCATTTTCCTACACCTCCGTATTCTTCCTATATTGTAGCTTCTAACTTGATTTGTAAATAAAATGGTTTGTCCCCAAACCATCAATCATCTCTCGTTTATTATACTAACAGTCTTAGAATCACTAATTAAATCAACCTGTTCGTCCATAAGGTGAGTCAGAGCTACAGAATGAGAACAACCTGTCGATCGTGCAAAATACGTATCAAACCATTTACACTATGTCACTATTCCAGGGATTATATGGTAGAAATAGTGCAACACTGGAACATATTATATAGCAGGCAGAGTATTGCAGGGAACTGAAAGCTAAATTGTAATGTTTTAGTTAAAGTAGCCAAGCTGTGACCTTTACAAGACAAACCGAGAACTTGTCCAAAGCCGAGTTCATTTTGTCGACTATTAAAATTAGTCAGATTTTAGTTTACCAAAATTTTTGAGATTTAGTCGACTAAAAGTAGACTAAAAGTAAAACAATTCAGATGACTAAAATACAACTAAAATGTCTTTTTAGTCAAAAGACTGTGACTAAAACTAAATAGAAATTTGCCGCTAAAAGCAACACTGGTCCAAAGTACTTTTCACCTAAACTTTTACTCAGTTTTCAAATCTTCATCATTTTACTTTGGAATTAACACAGAGTTTGTCCGTACAAAGTCTGGCTTGGGGATTGCAGTCTGAAATCAGCACTCCGGCTGCGTAAACCATGGAACGGTATGGGAAGACCCAGCCAATCAGAGTGGCTTGCAGCAATGACGCAGGGGGCATAAACATTTTTTTATTTTTTCAGAAATAATTTGAGAGATATATATATTGGTGATATCTACTCAGCCTTTATTTTGACAGTGGATGATATGTGCAATGGTTGTTAATGCCGTTTACATTAAGTCTTCCAATCTGTCTCTCTTTAACCCCTTTATAGACATTGCAGTCACGTAGTAGAAGTCCTCGCCCACATTTATTTAGGAGCGTTGAGAAGACAGATTTTTTCAATGGGATGTGGGCATAGCTGGCATTGTAACAGAGGTTGGAACTGGTAGTATCAGATACACAGAGCATCACCTGGCTCTATTAGTGTTACGGGTAGTGGGGGCGTCTCTTCTTGGTACTGTACCTGGGGGTAGATCTTTTGGTGCCAGCATCTCATGAAAATAACTATTTAACAACATTACGGGTTATTTTTTATGTTTTATTTAATGTTGTAAATTCCAGAGAAGTGAAGAAGTCGGTATTTACGAACTACATATCCCATAATCCTCTTCCAGGCAATGTTATGTAGGCAACCACAAGCAACACAGAACTTCGGGATACGGCTGGAAAGTTAATCTAAAAGGAACACAAAAAATATACACAAAATAGTGAAGTACAATTAACACATGGTTTTCCGCTGAATACAAATGCACTCACAGAATGAAGTAGAATATATCGCTCATAGGGTGCCTCCCCTAGTGGAATGGGGGGTTGGTAATCCCTTGGCTCCTTCTAGGCTTCCTTAATAATGCTCAGGACTCCAAACAGGTAATGGTAGAAAAAAGATGTATTTATTGATAAAAGGTGAATATTCACCATCAATATAAGGTATAATAAAAAGAAGAACGGTATGGTCCTACGCGTTTCGTTCTGCAAAGAACTTCATCAGGGACCGTATATAAAGAATAAAATCAATATACAATTACAGTATATAAAAAAACTATCAAAAAAAACATCCTATTCCCCCCATCCCTGAGTCCTCTTTAAATAGGGCTAATCCCCATATTCATTGGTGGTTCCGTGGGTGGTATCCAGTGACTGCTGTTTGATTGGTTCTGAGAAGGAGCTGTTCAGCTGTTTTTCATCCTCCCTGTGTTGCTATAATCAATTTTGGCGCGTTCGGGCGACCGGAACCGGAAGTGGGAAATGAATCGCACTTCCGCGTTCCACTTGCGTTCCACATGCGTTCCACCCGCGGCTGAAATGCGTTCCACCTTCATTGTGTCTCAATGTAAATGTATGATCAGGAGAAAACAATAAAAAAACACAATATATTCTATCTGCTAAAGAGAAAAAAATATTAGTAACCTTATTTACTTAATATAATCAATCACCATTAGGTTATTATAATTAAACAGTATCACACTGTATTTCTTAAAGTGAAAGGTGCGTTCAAAGTGCACAATTTATATAATATATGTACTCCTATTATCAACAAAACATTATATTTCAAGTGTAACATGCATGATTAGACTATATGATATATATATATATATGTTATGTAGGCCACTGTCAGCAATGGGAAGTCCTGAGACTGGCTCATAAAATAGTCGATAAATTCCTCAAGTCAGTTATGTTTTCATCATGGCTGTGGGAGCCTAAAATGTAAAATACGTTTGAATTAAGTTTAAATTCCCAACAATTCCTGCTTTTTTGGCAGTGAATGAGTTAAGTAGTGATCACTGATGAATAGATACTTGTCAGCTTTGGGAGGAGGCCAGTTACAGTCCTAGAAAGTGCTTAATGGAATTGCTGGATAAAAAAATAAAAAAACAAAGGAAGAAAAAGACGCTCAGATCCAAATTATAAAGAAATTGTATGTCTTGATGGACTGGAATTAGGGATATCCCACCCAGGAATCAAGGCCGTCGCAGCCTGCAGGGGAGAAGATGGCCCAGACTTGCATTTGGCGAGTGATGGCGAGAACAGTCACCTGGCCAATCAAAGCGCGAGCATGTGCTTTCAGCACCCTCTCTCCGCACAGAGCCATCTATTAACAAGCTGATAAAGATGAAGTCTCTTTTCTCTTTCATTCTTTTCTTCGCCGGTTAGTCTTGCCGCCGGAGCTGGGATGCTGATGACAATCTGTTAACTAGATCTCCCAAGGCTGCCAACTTCAGAGGCTCTGCGAACCTGACACCTTGCTGAACATGACATGCAGCTAACAAGCCATTAAAGTGGGTGGCTCTGCTTGCTGATTTACTTTACGCAGGCAGAAATGCAGCCATCATGTAGCAAGCCAGATAGTGCTGGTCCTGGCAATTGGCTGCCGGGGACTCTGTTACCCCAGCTGCTGTCAATACAACCCAGCATGGAATTCTGGGACTCGCTGAGCGATACTTCTAAACATGGACTTTTCTGGTTTCCGTGGCGATTGTCACAATGTGTCGGAGTTAGTTACAAACAGTTGAAATATCGGAGAATTCAGAGTGAATATAGCATTTTATGCCAAAATAGCTGAACTCAAAAACAAATTCTCCAAGTTAAGATATGTTTCCATCTTACCTATTTCGGCCTGAAATTTGACATTAATTTTGAAATTGTTTTAAATTATTATTGATTCACATTTTCACGAATAACCCTGTATATCTCACACTCTACTATACATACAAATGTGTACAAAACAAATATCACTCATTTATTTTACTGTGCAGGGATTTTGTGAAATACAGTGTTATTCAATAAACTATGAAATGTCAGGAATCCAGAGGTGGCTTTAGAAAGTGGATCTGGGGATCGAAAAGCCGGATGTTGCACTTTTAAGCCCTGGATCTATTAGTGAATTAAATTTTTCATTTTCCATCAAGCAGTAGCTTTGAGAAGCAGTCACTTGCTATAGAAGATTATAGTATCGTTCTCTGCAAGGCTACTTAGAGACAGGGTGCCCTCAAATATTTTTTGCTCTCTGTTAGTGTAGGGGTCATCAAGCTTTGCTTTGGGGTTAAGCTACAAATGTTCCTGGGGTCTAGCACTGCCTCGCAAGCATTTCCAAATTTTAGAGCAAGACAATTTAGCAAGAAACATTGCTGATTTTTACACTTTTTCCAGCTTCGATGTTTTTGCCAAAAAGCTTACATTTCCTGGTGAATTCCTCTCACTTCCAAGTTTTTATAAACTCTTCAGCTGCTGCACATGACGCAACAGCTGGATTTTACATATGACGTAAACGTACCATCATGGAACAGGAGCAGCAACTACAGACAACTGGAGACAGCAAGAAAGCACTTCTAATACATAATGCGATAGCACTAGCTCGGGGGGTGACTAACTGCGAATAGACAGTGATGGGAGTCGCAGTCCTGTAAAAGGTGGGAGGGGATGCGTTTTCCCTTACCGTTCTTTAAAAAAAATAACAGAATTAAAAGGTTTAAGAGGCCCCGAATTAGCCAATTACTTTCACTTAATTTAATTCATGTTTGTCATATGTCGACATTTCCTTTCTCTTTGTCTATCTCCAAAACGCAGTAACTGCCAATTACAAAATCAAAAGTCCCTTTTCCCCCTGGGAGAGCACTTAATTTAGTGAATTCTCCCCTTTTATTCCCCAGACAAATATTAGGGACAGAACATCTGAATCAACATGTGAACAGTCACTCAAAACACGGACAGACCTTCCACTTCAACCTATCGAAATGATGTGACGCCACCTTTGTTTTTTTCATAGAAATGCATAATTACAGTAATTTAACCCAAGTGAATTAAAAAGAGAAAATCTGAGCCAGAGAAGGGGGTGTTTGGGGGGAGGAGAGACAGGCAGGGGGTGGATTTGTGCGTCTTCTGATTTCAGTGAAAACATCATATGTTACTTTACTTTACAGTCGGGAGGCAGGAGAACGCATTGAAAGGGTTTTTAAGGCAAAACACACACTACATCGTGCCGAAGGGGTGTATAATTAATTGCTGAATTACTGGGCATTGCTAATAATGTGGACAATGTATTGTTTGTTTCTTTGTGATTCAAACAGCATCCGCTCCAAACACACGCTGCCAAGAACCCCTTCTCTTAATCCGCCGGGGGGAGCACATTTTAAAGGGACATCATATGTATAAATTATAATAATAATATTTTGGGCACTGTAAACAATGCATTTGATTGTACATTTTGGAACCTCTCTGGAATGTAGAAAGGGGTATAAATGGGCTTAGTATGCACAAACTAAAATGCTACTTTATATTGTCTCATTTACAGCAGTCTATTGATGTATACAGCACTGCAGGTACAAAGACCTAATAAAGCAAGTTATTTAATAACACACTTTCTGTATTAACCTTATACCCACTGTCTGAGCCCTCCACCTGCTGTATTAACTCCATACCTGTTGTATTAATTACACACCATACTTTATTAAACCTACATTTCCTGTATTAATGTCACACTTCCTGTATTAACCCCATACTTTATTAAACCCACACTTCTTGTATTAACCCCATACTGTCTATATTAAACCCACACTTCTTGTATTAACCCCATACTGTCTATATTAAACCCACACTTCCTGTATTAACCCCATACTGTCTATATTAAACCCCCACTTCCTGTATTAACCCCATACTGTCTATATTAAACCCACACTTCTTGTATTAACCCCATACTGTCTATATTAAACCCACACTTACTGTATTAACCCCATACTGTCTATATTAAACCCACACTTCTTGTATTAACCCCATACTGTCTATATTAAACCCACACTTACTGTATTAACCCCATACTGTCTATATTAAACCCACACTTCTTGTATTAACCCCATACTCTCTATATTAAACCCACACTTCCTGTATTAACCCCATACTGTCTATATTAAACCCACACTTCCTTTATTAACCCCATACTGTCTATATTAAACCCACACTTCCTGTATTAACCCCATACTGTCTATATTAAACCCACACTTCTTGTATTAACCCCATACTGTCTATATTAAACCCACACTACCTGTATTAGCTCCCTACTTCCTGTAGTAAACCCAAACTTTCAGTATTAACCCCATACTTCCGGTATTTAACACACTACTGTATTAACCCCTTGCTTCCTTTATTAACCCTATACTTTCTGTATTAAACTATCACTTCCTGTATTAAACGCACTACCTGTATTAACCCCATACTTCCTGTATTAAACCAACCCTTTCTGTATTAATCCTATACTTACTGTATTAAACACACTACTGTATTAACCCCTTGCTTTCTTTATTAACCCTATACTTTCTGTATTAAACTATCACTTCCTCTGTTAAATACACTACCTGTATTAAACCCATAATTCCTGTATTTACCACACTAGCTGTATTAATCCCATACTTCCTGTATAAACCCTATACTTCCTGTATTAATCCCATACTTCCTGTATTAACCTCATACTTCCTGTATTAACCCCATACTTCCTGTATTAACCCCATACTTCCGGTATTAAACACACTACCCGTATTAACCCCATACATCCTGTATTAAACACATTACCTGTACTAACCCCACACTTCCTGTATTAAACCACACTTCCTGTATTAACCCCATACTTCCGGTATTTAATACACTACTGTATTAACCCTTGCTTCCTTTATTAACCCGATATTTTCTGTATTAACCAATTGTAACGGATCACCTGGCACCCCGACTGGGTACCTCCGTTGAAGGATGCTCCTAGCACTTACAGAGGGCTCAGTCAGACACCACAACCATACCCTGGACCTACAACAAAGCTCCAGGTTCCAGTGGGTGAACCTCTCCTACAAGAGAGTGAAGCAGGAACAAGTTCTTAAAAGAGCTTAGGAGTGATTATAGCAATCCCTTATAGCAGATTCCCCCAATGAGAGACAGGACTCCAAATTGAGGGTGAAGTAAAACAATCTAAAATTTTATTTTACTTGGGACTAGCCCATATGGTCATTACATTAACATTGCTGTGAAAACTCAATAAAACATATTTATAAATGGGTGGGGAAGACCATAATTAACACAAAATGTCTCTCCTGCATGCAGAATTAGCGATATGCAAATCTACCTGAATATGCAAATAACCAGTCTTGCTATTCAGGTAGTGCATATTACTGTTGCTTCCAACAGAGGGCACAACACAAGCTCCATAGCCAAATCCACCTAGTTGGTAGCAATCCTCAGCAGTACAGGAGAGCAGGCAATACACCCCAGGGGCCATAGTCACATGGCAGGAGGCTGGCAATCAGTCTTCTCCAATGCCCAGTGGCGAGGCTGGTTCCGCCACAACGATCACTTCCTGTATTAAACACACTACCCGTATTAACCTCATACATCCTGTATTAAACACTAACTGTACTAACCCCACACTTCCTGTATTAAACCCACACTTCATGTATTAATCCTATACTTTCTGTATTAACCTGTATATCCTGTATTAACCCCATACTTCCTGTATTAAACTTACACTTCCTGTATTGACCCCATGCTTCCTGTATTAAACACACTACCTGTATTAACCCCATACTTCCTGTATTAAACCAACTCTTTCAATATTATTCCAACACTTCGTGTACTAACCCCATACTTTCTGTATGAAACCAACACTTTCTGTATTAATCCCACACTACCTGTATTAACCTCACACTTCCTGTATTAACCCCACACTACCTGTATTAACCCCACACTTCATGTATTAACCCCATACTTCCTGTATTAAACTTACACTTCCTGTATTGACCCCATGCTTCCTGTATTAAACACACTACCTGTATTAACCCCATACTTCCTGTATTAAACCAACTCTTTCAATATTATTCCCACACTTCGTGTACTAACCCCATACTTTCTGTATGAAACCAACACTTTCTGTATTAATCCCACACTACCTGTATTAACCTCACACTTCCTGTATTAACCCCACACTACCTGTATTAACCCCACACTTCATGTATTAATCCTATACTTTCTGTATTAACCTGTATATCCTGTATTAACCCCATACTTCCTGTATTAAACCTACACTTCCTGTATTGACCCCATGCTTCCTGTATTAAACACACTACCTGTATTAACCCCATACTTCCTGTATTAAACTAACTCTTTCAATATTATTCCCACACTTCGTGTACTAACCCCATACTTTCTGTATGAAACCAACACTTTCTGTATTAATCCCACACTACCTGTATTAACCTCACACTTCCTGTATTAACCCCACACTACCTGTATTAACCCCATACATCCTGTATTAAACACACTACCTGTTTTAACCCCACACTTCCTGTATTAAACCCTTACTTATTTTATTAAAGGGAAACTCCAGTGCCAGGAAAACAATCCGTTTTCCTGGCACTGCAGGTCCCCTCTCCCTCCCACCCCCCAATCCCCGGTAGCTGAAGGGGTGAAAACCCCTCCAGTGACTTACCAGAGGCAGCGACATGTCCCACGTCACTGCTTCTTCCTCCGCCGCCGCTCCACCTCTGTATTACGTAGGCCGGTGGGCGAGACTGATCAATGCGCAATGCCGCGCATGCACATTAGAGCTCCCCATAGGAAAGCATTGAAAATGCTTTTCAATGCTTTCCTATGGGGAATTGGGCGACGCTGGAGGTCCTCACACAGCGTGAGGACGTCCAGCGACGCTCTAGCACATGTGCATGTGCTATGATGCAGGAAGTGCCCTCTAGTGGCTGTCTAGCAGTCTAGCAGACAGCCACTAGAGGTGGAGTTAACCCTGCAAGGTAATTATTACAGTTTATAAAAAACTGCAATAATTACACTTGCAAGGTTAAGAGTAGTGGGAGTTGGCACCCAGACCACTCCAATAGGCAGAAGTGGTCTGGGTGCCTGGAGTGTCCTTTTAACCCTATGTTTCTGTATTAAGCTATCACTTCCTGTATTTAACACACTACCTGTATTAACCCATACCTCATGTATTAAACTTATATTTCCTGTATTAAACCCACATGTCCTGTATTAAACTCGCACTTCGTATATTAAGACCACACTTCCTATATTAAACCCATATTTGCTATGTTAGCCTCCTATTATACTTGGAAAAATGCGTCCGCACGCAACTACAGTATATGAATATTATCAACAATCAAACTATCTGACCCTTGATCAATCAGGCTACCACACTCAACTACAACTGCCTTCTTAAAAATTTGCAATGACATCCAATTTGACATGGAACAAGGAGACCTAACTGGAGCTATGTTCCTTGATTTTGCCATCGCGTTTGACACAATAGACCAAAGCATTCCTTAGCAAAAACTTAATAATTCAGGTATTGGTGATCGTCCACTAACCTGGTTTCGACCATATGTATCGGATCAATCGCAATATGTGTCCATTTCTGACAGTGACTCCCTCCCTCTTACCGCTATACAAAAAGAAAGCAACTCGATCCTCAATTTTCTACAGAGCACCACAATTATGGAATAACCTCAGGGATACAGTAAAATCTTCATTCAATCTAAAATCTTTAAGAGATCTATGGCTGTGGCAAACCTCGCCACTTGGGACTGTAAAAGACTTTCTTATTCTAAATTGTGTTCGGGACTTTAAAATGGCCGTATCCCCTATTGTTAAGCTATGGGGATAAAGCATCCGTTTTCCGAACAGTTATCTGCAACACTGTTCGGGAAATTCCCTAACTACCGAATGAGAGACCACGCCGATGAGGTCGTGTGTCTCTCATTAACGGAATGCAACATTGTTTCAAATTGATGTTAATGGTTTTCATGTGTGGCCGCCGTTCGTATACCGAACACGTGGTGGCAGCCATCTTTGTTCGCTAAAAGTTCAGCGGTATTTGGTCGTCGAGTGCCTGGAACTAAAATCGGTCACTTGACTTCCAAACACTCAGTGAGTTTACATGCTAGAGGGAAAGGATTATAGTGACACAGTAACAGAGGGATTGAGGGCCTGCTCAGTGAGTTTACATGTTAGAGGGAGTGGGGTATAGTGACACAGTAACAGAGGGATTGAGGGCCCTGCTCAGTGAGTTTACATGTTAGAGGGAGTGGGGTATAGTGACACAGTAACAGAGGGATTGAGGGCCCTGCTCAGTGAGTTTACATGTTAGAGGGAGTGGGGTATAGTGACACAGTAACAGAGGGATTGAGGGCCCTGCTCAGTGAGTTTACATGTTAGAGGGAGTGGGGTATAGTGACACAGTAACAGAGGGATTGAGGGCCCTGCTCAGTGAGTTTACATGTTAGAGGGAGTGGGGTATAGTGACACAGTAACAGAGGGATTGAGGGCCCTGCTCAGTGAGTTTACATGTTAGAGGGAGTGGGGTATAGTGACAGTAACAGAGGGATTGAGGGCCTGCTCAGTGAGGTTACATGCTAGAGGGAGTGGGGTATAGTGACACAGTAACAGAGGGATTGAGGGCCCTGCTCAGTGAGTTTACATGTTAGAGGGAGTGGGGTATAGTGACACAGTAACAGAGGGATTGAGGGCCCTGCTCAGTGAGTTTACATGTTAGAGGGAGTGGGGTATAGTGACAGTAACAGAGGGATTGAGGGCCCTGCTCAGTGAGTTTACATGTTAGAGGGAGTGGGGTATAGTGACACAGTAACAGAGGGATTGAGGGCCTGCTCAGTGAGTTTACATGTTAGAGGGAGTGGGGTATAGTGACACAGTAACAGAGGGATTGAGGGCCTGCTCAGTGAGTTTACATGTTAGAGGGAGTGGGGGTATAGTGACACAGTAACAGAGGGATTGAGGGCCTGCTCAGTGAGTTTACATGTTAGAGGGAGTGGGGTATAGTGACACAGTAACAGAGGGATTGAGGGCCCTGCTCAGTGAGTTTACATGTTAGAGGGAGTGGGGTATAGTGACAGTACAGAGGGATTGAGGGCCTGCTCAGTGAGTTTACATGTTAGAGGGAGTGGGGTATAGTGACACAGTAACAGAGGGATTGAGGGCCCTGCTCAGTGAGTTTACATGTTAGAGGGAGTGGGGTATAGTGACACAGTAACAGAGGGATTGAGGGCCCTGCTCAGTGAGTTTACATGTTAGAGGGAGTGGGGTATAGTGACACAAAGGGTAAAAGTTGGTTCTTAGGATAGTATTCACTGAGGGCTTAGTAGGTTATTTTTGACAGCATAAGCAGAGCTGCCCAAGCCCCACATTCTCAATCTATAGTGATGTTCAGCCCCAGTCGCCAAAGCTTGACTGGGGTCCTTGTGGAGCTTTTCTACCCAACCAGGCTGCAGCTCTCCTTCCAGGCAGGTACAATTCCCTCTACCTATTTTACCCACAGCTTTTTTTTTCAGGCAGGTATCACACCCACCTGCAATGTTATAGCTCCTGTCTTTAAAAAGACATTTGCAGTTCTCAGGCCTATCTCTCTTGCTTTATCCCAGTGCTAGAGAGATCCTGCAACCAACAAACAGGTAATAACACTCTGTCACTGGGATCCACAAATCCACACTAGACACAAGTTCCAAAAGGAACAGCAATATAGTCTAGAGATAAACAAAAACGTAGAAACGTCAACCCAAGAGGAGGATCATAACATCAATTAACATGGAAGCACAACTTGATGACTGCCGACCAAACTGTATTCGCAGGGAGAGGTCTTCACATATCGAAACCAGACATTCCACCAGAGCGGATTAGGCTATGAAAACATAAAAAACAGGAGCCCAAGGGTGAAATCGATACTTGAGACTGACATCAAGGCCAGATAGAGCAAGGCCCAACCAACATCTGCAGAGAAATAACCCGATAGACCCAACTGACATAGTTACATAGTCAAATCCCTTCCAACACAGATCCCACTTACCGTACCAATCAAAGCGATACGTGTCACCTATATATTGAAATAAACTGGGGGGGGGGGAACAAACAGGTCATAACCTGAGCAGTATAAAATGGGTGGGACAATACTCGATTCCGCGTCTTTAATAAAATCATGACTTTTCATCATGTAATAGCAAAATCATGCAATTTTATGACAAGACACGGAGGCTCATATTGCAAGTTTAAAGCTGATCGACTACTGCCGCGAATGTATGAGGAACCAGTCTGAAGTAGAATTCCCGAAAAACCGATTCCCTCGACCAGTCGGCCATCTTCATGAGGTCCTCCAGGCACGCGCCTGAAGCCATCATTGAAGATGTCGAGGCCTCCCTGATCGAATGTGTGCCGAAAATCGTAGTGTCAATACCGGCTTGAGAGAGTAGCCATTTAACCCATCGAGACAAAATGGTGCTAGTTACGGGTTGAAACGGCGGACGGGTAGATAAAAATAGATGGGGGGAGGGTGCGAAATGGTGTAGCTTGGTGTGATCCTCATATGCGCGTAGGCAAGCCACCGGACATAGCGCCGGTGTAGTGGGGAAACTCGGATAAGATACTGACCTAATAGACGTTTTGGTGCGTCTGCTGATATTAAATGTCACTCCTTCTAGGGTATATGATCTGGCATCAAAGTCCAGTGCTCGGACATCCGAGACCCTTTTACAGGAGATGAGACAAAACAAACAGACCAGCTTGGCTGATAATTGTATTAGTTGTAGGAGAGCGCGGAATTAGTGGGCCAAGAAGCGAGGAAGGATAACACCACTGATACATCCCAGGTCGCGGTGTAGCGCGTTCTGGGTGGCCAAGAGAGGCGAGAACCTTTGAGGAGCCGGCACACCAAGGGGTGCTGGCCCACCGGGCAGCCATCGAACCCCTGATGTGTTGAGGAGATGGCCGACCGATATAGGTTGATGGTCCTGTATGCCTTACCTGCTTCAAAGAGGGAAGTCAGGAACTGTAGGACCGCAGCTACAGGGGCTGAAATGGGATCCATGTCCCTGGACCTCCCAGGGTCCCCTGAAATCTGCCACGCCAGGAGCGGGAGGGAGCCCTCTAACTGGAGAGGGTGGCAACACCCTATTGGATCCAGTAGAAGTTCCTGGGAGGGTGGCAATAGTCTGGGATAATCCACTGTCATCCTGAGAAATTGAGGGAACCATGATTGTGTTTCCCAGAATGGGGTCACTAGGACCAGTTCGGCCTGATATCTGCAAGAGTGTAGAAGGGTGCGAGGGATCATGGAGAACGGGGGGAAAGCATATAGGAGGTCTCCACTCCAAACCTGCAGGAAGGCGTCCACTGCCTCCGCCACTGGATCCGGCCTCCAGCTGAAGAATCGTGGGAGCTGGGTGTTGAGCTGGAAGGCGAAAAAGGTCTATAGCAAAAGGTCCCCAAAGAGACGATATACCGGAGAACGCGTTTGTGTCCAATTTCCAGTCGCTGGCATCCGATAGATATCGTGAGCCCCAGTCCACCTGGGCGTTGTGTAGTCCTGGCAGGTATTCCACTTGAACCTCGAGGTTCCGGTCTAAGCAAAAGTCCCAAAAGTCTTTCGCCAATCTGGCCAGGACCGCAGATTGAGTACCGCCCAAGTGGTTGACATACCTCACCGCTGATACATTGTCCATGCGGAGGCGGATGCATGTATGGGCTCGGTACCTCGCGAAGCTGCGCATCGCGAATGAGCCTGCCAAGAGTTCCAATGCGTTGATGTGGAGTCGGGATTCACATTCCGACCAGTGACCCCCTGTCGCCACACCCTCGCAATGAGCCCCCATGCCATGGAGGCTAGCATCTGAGTCGATGGTGAACTCCGGCATGGCGCCGAAGATTGCCCTGCCGTTCCAAGCAGATAGGATCCACCATCGCAATTCGTCCTTTGTCTCGTTGTCTAGTGATACCAGGTCCACGTAGGATGTGCCGGCCCTCAGGTGAGCTGTTTTTATTTTTAATGGAGTGGACCCGGGAACACTGCCTGAATGGAGGATGCTAGGAGGCCGATGAGGCGCGCCAGTTGCCTCATGGTGAGTTGCGGCCATATGAGAGCCCTGCGGAGCTCCTTGCATATTGAACGAGTCTTGGACCATGGAAGGCTCAAAGTGGCCGCCTCCGTATGACTTTTCCTGGTTGATAATGAAACCCAGGTGAGAGAGCAGGTTCATTGCCAGCCGCAGGTGTGCCAGAAGTATGGAGCAATCCTGGGCCATGAGCAGGAAGTCGTCTAGGTATATGATTAGACGAATGCCTCGACTGCGTAGCCAGGTGTTAGCTGGGCACAGCAGTTTTGTGAAGCACCATGGTGCTGATGACAGGCCAAAGGGCAGGCATGAGAATCTCCAAGTCCCTGTCCGCCAATGGAAATGCAGGAGATCTCGGGATGCTTCGGCTATCGGCACGGTGAGATATGCATCCTTGAGATCCAGATTTACCAACCAGTCCCCCTGAAGGAGTAGATCTCTCAGCAGATGGATACCCTCCATCTTGAAATGGCGGTACCTGACCATAACATTGAGTGGGCGCAGGTTTATGACTGGGCGCATTTGGCCGCCCTTCTTTTCCACTAGGAAAATATTGCTTACAACTCCCGTGGAGCCTGGTGGGCCCGTTCTATCGCTCTCTTGGTGAGGAGCGAGCATAGCTCGTCGTCGATCGACCTTTTGACCCAACCACGGAGGTATTCGTGGTCAACCATATGGTTTCCAGCTCTGGCATTCTCCGCCAGTTCGAAAAGTTTTGCCAAATATGTCTAAATGTTTATCCTGGCATGCTTTCAGGGCAGAGTCCCTATTGGCCCTTACGTGGGTTCCAGTCCAATTTAATTAGGAACCGGATCATTTTCGGATCAACTTTAGGGGTATCACAGACTTTATTTGGCACCGTAGGCCTTGGGCACTCTGCCCACAATTTGTTCCGTGCCGCTTTACTGAGCGCGCGTCGTACCCAATTTTCAAGGTACTTGGCTAAATTTTTTTTTGCGTGGGTGGTACACACTTTCAGGGGCGACCGTAGGTACGCCAGTCATAACAGTTCTGGAGGCAGAGGGGTGTTTGGACTTATGGGTCGCCTTCTTGGGTGCGCCCTCAGACAGGTCCATAGTGGGACGCAGAAGAGGCGTTGTGGAACCTGACATTTGCACGTCCAAAGGACTTGGCAGGAGGGCCTGGGAGATGGTATGGGAGAGGGTAGAAGACATGGACCCCATGGCTGCCATAATGGCATCTGTCATCGAGCACTGTAGCGCCAAGAATTTGTTGCCTTCAGGTTGGGTGGGTCTATCTGCCAGAGTAGATGGCGTGTCATAGATGACAGGGGTCTCTCCCAGAGGCAAAGGGGCATCTATCACCCCAGAGGGTGGTGAGCTGGAAGGCATCCTGGGTTTGGGCATATTGGATGCAGCTTAATATTCCTACTAGTGAGTTTACAGGGTAGTAAGGGTTAGTCACCCAAACTATAGGGAAAGAGAACGATAGGGATCTCACCAGGGTCCAGACCAGAGGCACACAGACACACGTGAGGTAGTATGAGAGACAGGAAGTCAGAAAATGGCCGCCGCGAGTCTCGTGAGATTCGTGGTAAAAACCAGTGAATTTGTCAATAGAAAAGAACCGAACGTGCGGGAAAATAGGCGAATTCGCGTGAATAAAACAGACAAATGTAAAACAGACGAATGAGTAAACCCACGAACCAATTAGTCGAACGTGGCAAATAGGCGAAAGTTGCTATATGCCGGTGAAACTAACGAATGGTCTGTGTTCGTGAATTTAGCCGGACGGCATGATTCATGCCCAAAACAGCCGGACAGAACGGAGAAAAGCAGAATAACAACCATAACTGACAGAATAAATAAGTAATCTATGAGAGAAAAATGTGAGCTGTTACTTATCTTTGAAGCAGCAAAGAAAGAGGGAATGGAAGGGAAGTGCTGCCTATTATACTGGGACCTGAGCGGGAGGGGCTTATGTTACTGTATGTTCATTGGTTTTTTCATTCTGTTTGTATCCTTTGCTGCTATTGATGGACAGTAAAGAAAGGGATATGCAATATGAGCCTCCGTGTCTTGTTATAAAATCATGCTTGACAAAGCTCTTTGCTTCTTAAATCCCAGTTTTCAGTCTTTCACCAAGCCTGGAATTCATGTTTTTAAGTAAATAAATGGGGTGTATTCGCTAAACATCAAACTGGGCTAATTTGAGAGGTAAAATAACTGGATAGACTTAAACATTTGCTGCTTAAATTGGTTTATTAAATGATTAATAATAAATAGACGCAGTATTGACCTATCTGTCTTTATTTATATTTTGTTTATGTATGTATATATGTTTTGCCGATAGATATGGAGTTTGTACTACTCCTCATCCCTTGATTTGGACAGATTGAAAGACGCCTTACTTTTAACAGAAAACTAGATGTATTTGGGAATTGAAATAATATCTTCCTACAAGAACTCCTTTAAGCTATTGCTCAGACTTACATCTAAAGTTACTTCCGGTGACCTCTGTGCGCGATGCAGCAGATACATTCAAATTCAATTAGAATTACATATTTTCAATGAACGGTATGTTTGTGGTTGAAAAATAAATATTCTTTTTGTTAATCATAATACAGCTGCAAACATGTGGTGTGTCCTCCCAAGTCTGATCAGTGTGAGGGCATACCAAGGGGATAAAAGAGTAAAATGGATAGAAAGATCTGGCTACAGAAGGATGAGGAGGGGAGCAGGTAGACAGTTGTATAGACAAATGATGAATGAATGGACAGACAGATGGACGGACAAACAGACAGCTGGAAGAACTGTGGGATGAGCAGATGGACAGACAGATGAACAGATTGATTGATAGATGGTTGGTTGGATGAATGGACAGGTAGACGGAAGGATGCATGGATTGACAGATCGACAGAACAGGGATAGCAATGGCTGGCCACCCATATGTTGCAGAACTGCATTGCCAAGTGGAGAGTATGTATATATATATATATTAATCCGACCAAGAGATGCGCTACTGAGAATGCTGCTATTTTCCCTGGAACACATGATGTGCACACATTATTAATGGAATGATATTTGGGGACTGGGGGGGGTTAGAAGACACCGCTGTGATGTCATAACTGTGTAATGCTTTAACATTATCCCCTCTCCCACAGCTACGTCACAGCACCATCTCACATACAGTATATATATAGCTTACAGCTACGTCACAGCACCATCTCACATACAGTATATATATATATATATATATATATATATATAGTTAAAAGCTACGTCACAGCACCCATCTCACATCCAGTATATATAAAGGTCGTCCTCGTTTTGCGACCTACCTGTTTTATGACAGCTCGCACTTACGACCACTTCTGTCACATAACTGGAGCTCCAAGGAGATTCGTGATAAACTCACTTCTCGTTCCCATATGCCTTGGTTGTAAATAACAATAGTAACCAGACTGTGAGCACCCAGCCAACATTTAAGTTAATAAAATGCTTGCACTGTTTGGAGAGTGCATACAGTCCAGTACAGTCAATGTGGGGGCCACAGGAAGCACTCTATCACGAAGAGACGGAGCTGTCGGTAGCATGAGGGAATCCTGGAACGGATAATCGGAGATACGGAGGAGGGTAAGAAGTCAGGACAGAAAAATACACATTTCTTTGAGTCTAGGGATAAACATAATTGCTTCTTTTTTTTTTTTATGGTAGAACTCATTTAACTTTATTAAACTCTCCATCAAACTATTAATGTTCCATCTTACGAACAACGTCTACATAATTCACATTGCGCTGAAAGTATTACTGCATCACTCAATCCTTTCCTCAGGGACTTTTATTATCTGACTGGATGTTTGTATGAGATTAACACTAAGAATGTGCTCAGATCCTACTCCGATGTAAAAGTGACGTAGCTGTAAGCTATATATATACTGTATGTGAAATGTGTGCTGTGACGTAGCTGTAAGCTATATTTATACTGTATGTGAGATGGGTGCTGTGACGTAGCTGTACGCTATACAGGTAGTCCTCACTTACCGACCGGGTTCCGTTCCTAAAACCCAGTCATTGAACGAATTGGTCGGTAAGTAAGGAGTTAAGGGATTCCCTTCTCTGCTGCGTTCGTCTATGTTTGGGGAAATATCCTCGAACATAGAAGAACGCAGCAGAGCAGGGAAACCCTTTAATTCCCACGACGGCTCGCACTGACCACCCAGCGAGAGAGCTGGTCGTAAGTGCGAGCTGTCATAAAACAGGTAGGTCGCAAAACGAGGACGACCTTTATATATACTGGATGTGAGATGGGTGCTGTGAAGTAGCTTTTAACTATATATATATATATATATATATATATATATATATACTGTATGTGAGATGGTGCTGTGACGTAGCTGTAAGCTATATATATACTGTATGTGAGATGGGTGATGTGACGTAGCTGTAAGCTATATATATATATACTGTATGTGAGATGGTGCTGTGACGTAGCTGTAAGCTATATATCTACTGTATGTGAGATGGGTGATGTGACGTAGCTGTAAGCTATATATAAATATATTGTATGTGAGATGGAGCTGTGACGTAGCTGTAAGCTGTATATATACTGTATGTGAGATTGGTTCTGTGACGTAGCTGTAAGCTATATATATACTGTATGTGAGATGGTATTCTGACGTAGCTGTAAACTATGTATATACTGTAGGTGAGATGGTGCTGTGACGTAGATGTAAGCTATATATATATATACTGTATGTGAGATGGTGCTGTGACGTAGATGTAAGCTATATATATATATATATATACTGTATGTGAGATGGTGCTGTGACGTAGCTGTGAGCTATATATATATATATACTGTATGTGAGGTGGTGCTGTGATGTAGCTATATGCTATATATATATACTGTATGTGAAATGGTACTGTGACGTAGATGTAAGCTATATATATACTGTATGTGAGATGGTGCTGTGACCTAGCTGTAAGCTATACATATACTGTATGTGAGATGGTGCTGTGACGTAGCTGTAAGATATATATATACTGTATGTGAGATGGTGCTGTGACGTAGCTGTGAGCTATATATATACTGTATGTGAGGTGGTGCTGTGATGTAGCTATAAGCTATATATATACTGTATGTGAGATGGTGCTGTGACGTAGCTGTGACTGTATGTAGCTGTGTAGCTGTGAGCTATATATATACTGTATGTGAGATGGTGCTGTGACGTAGCTGTGAGCTATATATATACTGTATGTGAGATGGTGCTGTGACATAGCTGTGAGCTATATATATACTGTACGTGAGATGGTGCTGTGACGTAGCTGTGAGCTATATATATACTGTACGTGAGATGGTGCTGTGACGTAGCTGTGAGCTATATATATACTTTATGTGAGATGGTGCTGTGACATAGCTGTGAGCTATATATATACTGTATGTGAGATGGTGCTGTGACGTAGCTGTAAGCTATATATATACTTTATGTGAGATGGTGCTGTGATGTAGCTGTGAGCTATATCTATACTGTATGTGAGATGGTGCTGTGACATAGCTGTGAGCTATATATATACTGTATGTGAGATGGTGATGTGACATAGCTGTGAGCTATATATTTATATACTGTATGTGAGATGGTGCTGTGACGTAGCTGTAAGCTATATATATACTTTATGTGAGATGGTGCTGTGACGTAGCTGTGAGCTATATATATACTGTATGTGAGATGGTGCTGTGACGTAGCTGTAAGCTATATATATACTGTATGTGAGGTGGTGCTGTGACTTAGCTGTGAGCTATATATATACTGTATGTGAGGTGGTGCTGTGATGTAGCTATAAGCTATATATATACTGTATGTGAGATGGTGCTGTGACATAGCTGTAAGCTATATATATACTGTATGTGAGGTGGTGCTGTGATGTAGCTATAAGCTATATATATACTGTATGTGAGATGGTGCTGTGACGTAGCTGTAAGCTATATATATATACTGTATGTGAGATGGTGCTGCGACTTAGCTGTGAGCTATATATATACTGTATGTGAGATGGTGCTGTGACGTAGTTGTAAGCTATATATATACTGTATGTGAGGTGGTGTTGTGACTTAGCTGTGAGCTATATATATACTGTATGTGAGGTGGTGCTGTGATGTAGCTATAAGCTATATATATACTGTATGTGAGATGGTGCTGTGACGTAGCTGTAAGCTATATATATACTGTATGTGAGGTGGTGCTGTGTATGTGAGCTATAAGCTACTGTATGTGAGGTGGTGCTGTGATGTAGCTATAAGCTATATATATACTGTATGTGAGATGGTGCTGTGACGTAGCTGTAAGCTATATATATACTGTATGTGAGGGTGGTGCTGTGTTGAACTTGGCTGTGGGCTATATATATACTGTGTCTGAGGTGGTGCTGTGATGTGGCTATAAGCTATATATATACTGTATGTGAGATGGTGCTGTGACGTAGCTGTAAGCTATATATATACTTTATGTGAGATGGTGCTGTGACGTAGCTGTGAGCTATATATATACTTTATGTGAGATGGTGCTGTGACGTAGGTGTGAGCTATGTATATACTGTATGTGAGATGGTGCTGTGACGTAGCTGTGAGCTATATATATACTTTATGTGAGATGGTGCTGTGACGTAGCTGTGAGCTATATATGTACTGTATGTGAGATGGTGCTGTGACGTAGCTGTGAGCTATATATATACTGTATGTGAGATGGTGCTGTTACGTAGCTGTAAGCTATATATATATACTTTATGTGAGATGGTGCTGTGACATAGCTGTGAGCTATATATATACTGTATGTGAGATGGTGCTGTGATGTAGCTGTGAGCTATATATATACTGTATGTGAGATGGTGCTGTGACGTAGCTGTGAGCTATATATTTATATACTGTATGTGAGATGGTGCTGTGACGTAGCTGTAAGCTATATAGATATACTGTATGTGAGATGGTGCTGCGACTTAGCTGTGAGCTATATATATACTGTATGTGAGATGGTGCTGTGACGTAGCTGTAAGCTATATATATACTGTATGTGAGGTGGTGTTGTGACTTAGCTGTGAGCTATATATATACTGTATGTGAGGTGGTGCTGTGATGTAGCTATAAGCTATATATATACTGTATGTGAGATGGTGCTGTGACGTAGCTGTAAGCTATATATATACTGTATGTGAGGTGGTGCTGTGATGTAGCTATAAGCTATATATATACTGTATGTGAGATGGTGCTGTGATGTATCTATAAGCTATATATATACTGTATGTGAGATGGTGCTGTGACGTAGCTGTAAGCTATATATATACTGTATGTGAGGTGGTGCTGTGATGTAGCTATAAGCTATATATATACTGTATGTGAGATGGTGCTGTGACGTAGCTGTAAGCTCTATATATACTGTATGTGAGATGGTGCTGTGACTTAGCTGTGAGCTATATATATATACTGTATGTGAGATGGTGCTGTGACGTAGCTGTGAGCTATATATATATACTGTATGTGAGATGGTGCTGTGACGTAGCTGTAAGCTATATATATACTGTATGTGAGATGGTGCTGTGACTTAGCTGTATGCTATATATATACTGTATGCTATATATATACTGAGGTGGTGCTGTGACTTAGCTGTGAGCTATATATATACTGTATGTGAGATGGTGCTGTGACGTAGCTGTAAGCTATATATATACTTTATGTGAGATGGTGCTGTGACGTAGCTGTGAGCTATATATATACTTTATGTGAGATGGTGCTGTGACGTAGGTGTGAGCTATATATATACTGTATGTGAGATGGTGCTGTGACGTAGCTGTAAGCTATATATATACTTTATGTGAGATGGTGCTGTGACGTAGCTGTGAGCTATATATGTACTGTATGTGAGATGGTGCTGTGACGTAGCTGTGAGCTATATATATACTGTATGTGAGATGGTGCTGTTACGTAGCTGTAAGCTATATATATATACATATTGTGAGATGGTGCTGTGACGTAGCTGTAAGCTATATATATACTGTATGTGAGGTGGTGCTGTGACTTAGCTGTAAGCTATATATATACTGTATGTGAGATGGTGCTGTGACGTAGCTGTGAGCTATATATATACTGTATGTGAGATGGTGCTGTGACGTAGCTGTGAGCTATATATATATATACTGTATGTGAGATGGTGCTGTGACGTAGCTGTGAGCTATATATACTGTATGTGAAGTGGTGCTGTGACGTAGCTGTGATCTATATATATACTGTATGTGAGATGGTGCTGTGACGTAGCTGTGAGCTATATATATACTGTATGTGAGATTGTGCTGTGACGTAGCTGTGAGCTATATATATACTGTATGTGAGATGGTGCTGTGACGTAGCTGTGAGCTATATATTTATATACTGTATGTGAGATGGTGCTGTGACGTAGCTGTAAGCTATATATATACTGTATGTGAGATGGTGCTGTGACGTAGCTGTGAGCTATATATATACTATATGTGAGATTGTGCTGTGACGTAGCTGTGAGCTATATATATACTGTATGTGAGATGGTGCTGTGACGTAGCTGTAAGCTATATATATACTGTATGTGAGATGGTGCTGTGACGTAGCTGTGAGCTATATATATACTGTATGTGAGATTGTGCTGTGACGTAGCTGTGAGCTATATACATATCTCAGCATATCCGTTTTATAAAGATTCCATGTTATAGTAAGACCGTTACAATATTATTTATACATTGACAGCGTCACTTCTCTTTCACTGTCTGCAGATGAAGTACGATCATCCCTTCTTCAGGTCTATGTCAGTCTTTCTTCCTCACATAATAAGACGAGAGATATCCAATAGCTTCATTAGCCGTCGTTAGCTGCATTTGGGATCATTACCAGTAGCCTGGACTTTACTCTGTAAGGAAAGAGTGAGGGGTTGTGTTTCTGCGTCTCCATTTCCCCTTCTCTTCTTCTGATAGCATTGTTTAGATCCAGGTATTGGCACGCATCCTGTCTGCTGTCTCTGATTTCCAAAGCTCCTCATTCACTGTGATCCTGTCCCCCCCCGCCCCCCCCACGGCCGGTAACATCAGTACACAGCTTGAACACTAGAAAGTGACCGGAGCTTGATACTCCTGCTGCTATTGACTACATTTCCCATAATGCATAGCTAGTCAAACTAATCAAGAGTGAGATATTTTACTGCATCATTTCATGATTACTAAACATTTCACAGTATCTTTTTAAAGCCGTACAAATGGCATTCATGTTGATCTTTGTGTTAGCTAAACGGCAGGTCCTGAAATTGCCGAATAGCTATGTATATGCTGCTTAAAAATGTCTCTTACAGGACCATAAATATATATTTGTGGTTGTAAAGATTATGGAGTAAGCGTGAGTCGTGTTAATGCAAGAGTTGGTTGGGGTGTGCTGTAACCAACGTACGGGTAGGCCTGTAATAAATAAGGGCTCACCAATGTAAAGGCATTAATAAAAGTAAATAAATAACATAAGGGGTAAGGTGGGTGGGGTAACCTGAACGAGGACGACCCAGGTAAGAGGGTGGTTTGGGTTTTTATAGGCTAATGATAGATTTAAACTCCCCCCACAAATACAGGCCTATGGCCTTAAAACTTGTGGTCGGAAACATTATGGAGTAAGCGTGGATCGTGTTAATGCAAGAGTTGGTTGGGGTGTGCCGTAACCAAAGTATGGTTAGGTCTGTAATAAAAGAGGGAAAAATGGTATCAAAGAAAACACACTTTTTGCAGCAAATTTACAGAACCAGATTTATAAAAGCTTTCCTCATTTCTTTCTCTGGATGAGGAATATATTGGTGGTAAACTGAGGATTTCCATCTCCCCAATCTTTTCATAATATGTACTGGGGTGTCAGTGCTGGAAGCGGCGGAAGCTGCCCGTATTCTAAATTAATGACCAGACTAAAACCTAAAACCATGCTGGATTAAAACCTAATCTCAAGAGTAGGGTTCTGATATAGAAGATACATTTGGCAGTGGTAAGGGGCATGCCCTGTAGTGATAGATGTTGCGAATTATATCTGATATGTTCGAGGGTGGACAGGTAGGAGTCAAGTATTTTAACCAGGCACCATTTGTTTCCGGTGGGATACAGAGGGATAGTAGATGGCTAACTCATGTGGTTGGTTTTAGAAGTTTGAAGGGAAAGTATGTAGTGATCCTGGTGTTTTGTGATATCTGATATTTTAAGGCTTGAACTACCTACAGTAAACTCTCGCGATCTAAGGAAACCGTAGAATGCTATGTAAATGGAGGTTTTAATAACTAGGTTGGTATTGTTGTCAAATGGTTGGGTGTCTAATAAATCACTGAGAGCACAGAATATGAGACCATCTATAGGTAATCTGGCAGATTAGGGGGTCTGTCGGGTTTATTAATACCCCTAAGTATACTTTTAATTGGATATAATGAGAGAGAAGGTGTGTGATTGGGAAAGGTAGTGAATACATGAATTCCTGTGAGATAAAGTTTAATCGTGTTGTGTGCTAACTTAAGGTGAAAGTGTCAAAAAGAAGTAAAAGCTACCATAGATTCAATGGAGAAATCCTCCTGGATGTGGAATTCCATGGCAAACCTTCTAAACACTGTTAAAGCCCTATCATAAGCCGTCTTTGTGTTAACAGACAGTGCAGAACGTGATAGTGCTCGTGCGTGAGTAAGAAGACTGGCTAGTCCATCACAAGCTCTTGGATAAGCAGAGTTCTGGACGGGAACCTGTCTGCAGTGGGGGTGAAGCTGTGAGAAAACCTGAAACTGAGAACATGACAGGTCGTCAGCCAATCTGTTATCAACACCTGAGATATGTTCTGTAGTGGAGTAGTAGTATAATCCACGGTATCTACGCTGGTAGTCGGATTCAGCATACAAAGTGCAGGTAGCATAAATACAATCCCTTTTTCCCAAGAACTAGACGACACATTGTTTGGGACTCAACTGAGCTTTTATTCCATGCAAGGGGTTTCCATAATGGCATTCCAGGGTTTTCCCCTGATGGAGTCTGTGGAAAACTT
Organism: Pelobates cultripes; assembly: GCA_933207985.1. Classification (NCBI taxonomy): domain Eukaryota; kingdom Metazoa; phylum Chordata; class Amphibia; order Anura; family Pelobatidae; genus Pelobates; species Pelobates cultripes. The sequence continues at coordinate 125,639,375 of OW240922.1, read as the reverse complement.
AACCTGCAATGCTGTTTCCCATCATGCATTGCTGTACTGGAGAGATAATTGCGTAAGAGTATACTGTTAATAACATTATCTCTCCGTACAGAAAAATATAACATTTAACATAAAAATACATATCTTGTATAATTTTCAACTGAATTGCCCTCCATTGAATGTCTGGGATCTGAGCGCACCATCTGGCGCAATACTGCTCAGATCTATTCGTCAGAATAGAAAAGCCATTCGAATTGACATTACACAGTTAGATGCTGGCTGTTTGAATAGGAGGGTTCGTGGAGTTTAATCCATCGAACGCTGCTCTATTTACACAAATGGATGTAATCATACGAACGGCATGGAAGTCCAGCGGTGTTTGCAAGGTTGAGTAGCCGAGTTTAGTTCCAGGCACTCGACGACCAAACACCGCTGGGCATTCGTAAGCAAAGATGGCCATCGCCACGTGTTCAGTTATACGAACGGCGGCCACCCATAAAATCATTAATGTTCTGCGGTTAGAATGTTGCCATTGGAGCCACATGACTCCCCTGTGTGGTCTCCTGTTCCGTGGGTTATTTGTTTCACGAACAGTATAGTCCACTATTGTTCGTGAAACTAGCGTACGAATGCCCTCAGTCTTTTAGAGTATAAAATTTAAAACATGGACACAGTCTTTGGTATACTGAAGTGGCTAGGTTTGCCACATGTTCACAACAGAGGAAAAATTGGAATGAGGCAGCAAGCCAAGTCAATCGACAGACCAATTTCATGATGGTCAAGGATGACGAACATCCCTTATTGATGATTTTGCAAGCCACAACATTATCACACAGACATCTAATGGTCTTCCCTGTAGCCTCTGCTACTACGGGGTAAATTTTGAAAAGGGTGGAGGTCTCCTTGAAAGCCCTCAAAGAGTGTCTCAGCCGGCCATGAACCCCTGAAGCAAAAGTGGGTGATAAGTGAGAAAGAGGTGGAAGAAACATAGAAATACCATTCCAAGATAAGAGAAAGTGGTGCCACATGTGCAGATCAGCTCTGGCAGGGGGGTCAAGGAGAATGGTGGCATCATCAGACAAACCAGGTAGGAGACAAAGAAGCCTGGAAATAAACACCCTACCCTGCAGGATGATTCACATAGCAAAATTCAGGGATCCCAGTAAAGACTGAAGATCCCTACGAGTACATGAACCAACCCGCAGGAAGCAGTCCAATTCCTCTCTGACGCATTCCAACTTTTCGTCAGGGAGGCTTACTTGACATGACACCGTGTCCAAGGTGATACCCAAAAACACCAATCTGGTAGTTGGTCCAAGAGTCTTATCAGGTGAGATAGGGATGCCTAATGTGGAAAAAAGAGCTATGGTGCTGAAAATATTTTGGGGTGTCAGTGTACTAGGTTCCACCAGTAAAAAATCATCAAGATAGTGAATCACCGTTGGACAGCGAATGACATTAAGGAGCAGCCAGCAGAGTGTTTCAGTGAAAATATCGAATAGTTTCAAAACAAGCTAGTAAATAAGGTGGACAGCGCTAAAAATTATTATAAAAAAATCATGCATACAAAGGTAGCAGCACATTTCGCAATTATGTTTCTTACTCTTAAAAAAAGGGAAATAAAATTACAATGATAGTGCAGTATGTTATGAATAATATGGTGATAAAGATATATTCCAAAGGGGCACTCACATTTTCCAGAGCTTAAAAAGCTCTGTTTTAGGAGCCTGGATGGAACAATCCCCGTCTAAGGATATCTTTTTGCTGGTATCAGTTTCCCAAGGTAGTGCGGTTCATTATATGAAAAAAATAAGGATGTACACGGACACAGTTACGTAATAACACAATAAGATGAAGCCTGATGAAATGGTGCAGACACCACTCATAAACCGCAGACTGAACGCAACAATCCCCCCGACACCCCCTTGGTTAGGGGCACATGTAGAAGACAGCCCGCCATCACCACCCCGAATGGGGTACACACCTACATACAAACGCTAACGACTGATCTGCCTAAGCTAACCATACCCTCCTGACAGAATACCAATGCACTCGGACCGATTACGGGTACACAAACAACAACCCAGACAAACACATACGCCTGTAATGTATGTTTATGTACTCCCCACCCATCTTTTTATCTTCTGTACCCCAAAATGCATTGATATGAAAAATTTCAATAAAAAGAGATTGACAAAAAAAATAAGGATGTATACCAATGGTACAGTATATATATATAAAAGTAGGATAAGTAAATAATATTAGACCTACTTACATTTGCTAGAGCAATGACCTGCTCTAGTGTACGGAGCTTTAGGTGGAACAATCCCCACCTAGGGATATATGTAGATCCGGAACAGCAGAGTGATGGTTAGAGTATAAGGAGCTCAAGAGTGGCTGGGTATTAAATCTTTATTAATAAACAGAATGAATAAAACTATTTAAAAGTGAACTATATAGTAAAAAGAACTATAAATAAAACCAGTCCTTGTAGGCAATCCTTAATCTCCACTTGTAAGTAGGTCTAATATGATTTACTTATCCTACTTTTACATACGTACTGTACCATTGGTATACATCCTTATTTTTTTCATATGATGAACTGCACTACCTTGGGAATCTGATACCAGCAAAAAGAAACCCTTAGACGGGGATTGTTCTGTCCAGGCTCCTAAAATAGAGCTTTTAAAGCTCTGGAAAACGTGAGTGCCCCTTTGGAATATATCTTTATCACCATATTATTCATAACATACTGCACTATCATTGTACTTTTATTTCTCTTTTTTTAAGAGTAAGAAACATAATTGCAAAATCTGCTCCTACCTGTGTATGTATGATTTTATTATAATAATTTTTAGCGCTGTCCACCTTATTTACTAGCTTGTTTTGTTCTATTGTTCACAAGGTAAAAGGAACTCCTTGTTGGTGACTAGCTGCTTTATTGGATAGTGAGCACATCACTTTTTTCACTATCGAATAGTTTCAGACTACACCTGGAGCCAAAAGTCAATCTAGTGCACAAGTAGTAATTACCCCTCCATTTGATACCATAAAGATGCCATGGGGAGGGGTGGATTGGAAGCAACTTGAATGCATTAGAGATATCCGTCTTGCTTAGTGTGATGGAATGCTGGCACTCCGACCGAGTACCTCCACCAATCGATGCTCCTAGCGCTTGCCAAGGACTCCGAGCACTCCAACCGACACCATCAGAACTGCAGACCCCACTTCCAGCGATGCAGCTGCGCCGGGGTCTCGTCGTCTCTCACCCACCCTGGATCCAAGGCCAGGATCCAGCTTCCAGTGGGTGAACCTCTCCTAAACCCAGAGAGCAGGAACCAGGAACAAAACAAGCTCTTGCAAGAGCTGACTCTGGGGATTATGTGATTATAGCAATCCCCAGAGTGTAGTTATCCCATCCCCCAAGCATGAGCCAAGGCTTCAAGAAAGGTTCAAGTAGGTCTGGTTTTAATGACCACACACTGGCTTTTATGCAAGTCCCCATGCAAGGGGACATCCCACAGGGTAGGACACAGTATAACCAATCACAGACAATACAAACAAAACACTCCCACAGTGACATCACAATTCCTCCTCTCAATCCTGGAGATAATTGGGAAGTAATCAAATTATCTCCCAGGACAGAGGCAAGACTCCATTAACCACATGGTTACAAAAATACATAAAATTACACAATGTTACAATTACTACATAAAACATATACATGCAACATATCCCCAGATAGCTTAGATCTGAGTGCACATTATTATTGAATGACGCTCAGATCACATACATACAATTCAATCGCCATGGAGCCAAAGTCTTTTCCATAGTCTTTTGTTACACAAATAGGCTCCATGGCATAGCTATCTGGGATAGCATTACTACCATACTGAAAGTCCAGAATGCCCCGGCAGAAATAAACAAATAAACCTTTCTGCAGGGGAAAATACAGCTATCAGCACAGGGGCCATAGTCGGAAGGCAGGAGGCTAGCCAGTAGTCCCCTCCAGGCACAAGTGGCGAAGTGCACTTCATCACACTTAGCTAAGTGTGCTTACCCGTGGGTAAAATGGCCTTATGGCATTATCCACAGTAGCATATTGGAGGGAGAATTATTCAGCCAGGATGAGTGAGTTAATGATTCGTGCATGTGAAGAATGGGAGCTGAAAGATCAATGATAAGAGGTTGTTTATTGGAGGATTTGTTAGATACAACACTGATGGGATTTGTGCGCCATGACTGAAAAGGTGGATGGGTGAAAAGGCCTAGCAAAAAACCTAGCTGGCCTTCCTTGGCCAATAGAGTATCTACTGCTGTGGAGCTGAAGGAAGCTGATAACAGGTTGGGGCATTCTAGTGTGCCGGATGGGAGTGCTGCTAAACCTGTGTGAAAACCCTCTGAAAATCCTGACACCAAGAAATCCACCAAGTGAGGAGAAGGGTGTGCATGTAAATGATAAGTGAGGTTGTCCAGATTGACCTCCGTAAGTAATTTCCTGGGAAAAAGCTTGGAGGGGCACATAGACTTGGCGTGTGCCCTAATGCATATAGAACAGATGTGCAACAACCTACATGCACTGTAAATGCAGGTACCTGCATTAAAGTTGTTACACACCCATGCCTTACCCAGGAAAACAATGGGCCTACCCAGTTTATCCTTGTGGCCTCAATCTTGACCTATGGAGGAACCTGGATTGGTACGTGCTAGATGTGAAGAAGTGGAAGGTTGAGCTTCGCAAGGACACAAGTTGGTGAAATGAGAGGAAGATGAACAAACCACACAAGCAGGGGGCTTCAAGCCAGCAAAATGCCTACAAAACAGCTCTGTATCCAAATTCCACCAGTTTGTCTGAATATTAAACTGGGACAGAGCTGCTGCAGCCTTGGCAGATACCAACTTGTGGTAGTCGTAAAAAGCCCCCATACTTGTGACCCAAATCCACCTACTTATGTAAGTACAGATCCAGTTCCTCCCGCATCTGGGGGTACACAGAACAGATAACGTCTCTGTAGAGCCCAAAGGCGAGTACAAACTCAGGGATTGACAATTTTTTATTCAGTCTCGGATTCCTGGCCTTAAGGACCACAGACAAATCCCCATAGCTGTATGTCCTGTTTTCTATAATGTCCTGCAAAGCTATTAATAGTGAAACTAAATTGTCATCCTTACCACCAAGAATATCTTTCCTGATGGCGGGGGGATCAAATGTGCCGGCGTGATAATGTGTGAAGTAGACGGAAGAGTAGACCCAGTGCTCAATTCACCCTGTGTGACAGCAACTGCTGAGACTGTAACCTCAGCTGGCTTAACCGTAGTGGCCTGAGGCTTCTGGTGAGCAGTTTCCAGCACTGTTAAACGGTCACTAATGGCTTGAATTGAAGCAATCAACAGCAATATCCTGCCCTGCACCTCTCCTGCACATTCAAAGCTACCGCCTTGAGAACTTGAGCAGGACCTGAGGTCATGGGGCTGTGTGGATAACAGCCTGAATAGCTCCACCTTCCTAGTCATGGCTGGGAAGGGGATGCTCCTATGGCGTAACTCTGCCTCCAGTTTTGGGATGGTCCATGACCTCAAAGACCCTGGGGTGGCAGGGCGAAGTGACTCGACAGGATAACAAGGACAGGTAGGGGTGCCAGGCATAGCTGATGTTTCTGGCAGGGACAGCGCATCACGGTGCTCGGATGTTTGAGACATACTAGAACGTAAAAGGACATAATCAATAACACATACTGCCAAACATCTAAAAACGTAGAACTGGCTGGCTGATTATTGCCGGGAGGCGAAAAATTAATCTACCCCATGATTTGTGAGGCCCTGCTAGTTGCCAAGCGGCATGGAGAGGCTCTAACTATGATTTGGCTCAAGGGAAACGTAACCACCGAAATGGTGTGGCAACAAGAATTAAAACGTATGACCTTGACAGGTGTATCCTCAAGAAGGGTATGCGAAGCAATAACTATGACGTAGGGACCGTGGGCAAATCTTAATGAAGAGATAGGGAATGAGCAACAATGTTGCAATCAGTTAATGGGCGCCACACGACCTCCTGTGTGTGGTCGTCCATTCGGTAAGTTATTCGTTTCCCGAACAGTGTTGAAACTCACTGTTCGTGAAACTATAGTATGAATGCTTGGGTTTTCATACTACCAGCATACGAATGCCCTCATTCGCCTGAAATGCAAGTACAATCCTACACTTGTCTCTACAGCTTTAGCAAGAATACAAACATACTTATACATTAATAGTCTCCAGTGGCTAGTTTTGCCACAATAACAATGTCATATAAGAAATAACTGAAGATAAACAGTATGGATTTGATGAATGGATTGCGATAATTGCTTTAAAAGTTATGAACAGCCTGGCCTACGATGCCTACGAGAGATTATTGCAGATAAATACAATTTAACAAATTACATATCAAGCCAGAAGTGATACGCATATAGACACTCATGGAAAACACACCGCCTGCCTAATGTACATATGTACAAATCCATACGTGAAGAGCTGTATAAGGAAATAATGTGGGACCTAAATAAGGCAACAACCTTTAAATATGCCTATGAATCAACCAACCTTAAGTGAGTGCTGAGTAATTGTGTAGAAAGTACAGAATTAAACATCCATAGCCTAAGTCTACACAATATGATTGTTTATCCCGAACTGAGCAATGCTCAATCGTTCAGGAGGACCATATCGAAAGAAAACTAAACATATGAACCACCTACCGTTCCCCATGGTTATTGCTCACAGACACGAACACCAAGGGGAAACAAAGGCAATAACCGAACAAGACAGATAACCAGCAGTGCTGCCATTGTGAGTGTAGGGGCTAACGTATTCGAAACAGCCGAACAGTAGGCAACATGTGAAACGTGTAAATTAAGCAAACGATTGGTTATACGTATACAGAGTTAAATTTACAAAAATTAACACTAAACCAGAACTCGGCGAAAGCAGGTAAGGCACTAAAAGCACGAATGGAGCCAAACCATTCATACGTACGAAAACCGTGGAAAGACCCCGAAGTGGGCCCTCACAAGAACGTCTCGCGTTACCTTGTCAACCGAGAGTTAAGACCCAGAAAGCGACCGGCAGCGGGGCTCTGAAGCGGGGCTGCTGTTGGTCCTGAAAGCAGCCAGTTTTTGTGGAGACAAGGATACAACGCTGGATCAAGGTGAGTTCAGGAAATTTGGTACGAAGAGTTGAACCGGAAGTCCAAGTGGTAAACTAGGTAACGTATTACCTGAACGAGGACTTCCCAGGTAAGAGGGTGGTTTGGGTTTATATAGGCTAACAATAGATTTAAACTCCTCCCATAAATACAGGCCTATGGCCTTAAAACTTGATATTTTTATTATTTATTTGTTTTTGTTTTATTTACATCCTACACATAAATGGGTCTCAAATACTGGTTTAAACATGGAGGAAGCACGACCACCAGCCAGGTCATCTAGTCAACAAATCCATGAGTAATTATGCGGATCGGATCTGCAGTAAATGTTGTTTACCCAGTACGTGGCCCTTCTAATGGCTACGTTTGTTTTCTAAATGAAACTGCATAAGAAAGGGTTAACCCTACGTTTGGAATGGAAACAGTTAACACTGCAAATAATAACATTATTTAAAGTGTTTGTTATAATTGGTCTGCAGGGAATATAAAGGGAATAATATACAGTTAAATGTGTTACTTGATAGGAGCATTTCTGCCAACGTTCCAAGTGGCTAAAGACGGCAATTAATTATAGGGTGTGGCAGGGATACTGACCTATTGAAAGCCATCTATTTTTATGTAATTTAGCATTATTTAGGTCAAGACCAGATAAATATCTAGATTAGTTTACTGTACACAAAAACTAATTAGTACTGGGGAGCTCTGTGATACACCCATGCACACTGAACCTTACTGGAGTTTAATTGCTGTGGAGCTCTGTGATACTCTCATACACACTGCACGTTAGTGTAAATGTAATTGCTGTGGAGCTCTGTGATACTCACATATACGTTAGTGTGAATGTAATGGCTGTGGAGCTCTGTAATGCTCTCATATACGTTAGTGTGAATGTAACGGCTGTGGAGCTCTGTGATGCTCTCATATACGTTAGTGTGAATGTAACGGCTGTGGAGCTCTGGGATACTCTCATATACGTTAGTGTGAATGTAACGGCTGTGGAGCTCTGTGATGCTCTCATATACGTTAGTGTGAATGTAATGGCTGTGGAGCTCTGTGATACTCCCATATACGTTAGTGTGAATGTAATTGCTGTGGAGCTCTGTGATACTCTGCTGAGGGATAGGGTGATGAGTCTTTCATAGAGGGCTTTCCTTCCTGATAATTAACACATGTTATAATCGAAGATGGAAGCTAACCCATTAGTCTGACTGTTTGGCGTCTGGAGAAGGCCAGTAACGATGATATTAATTAACCAGCTCTCGTTTCCCTTCGTTCTGAAGCTCCTGTATAGTAGGCTGGCTCACGAGAAACCTCTGCAAATACACCTGCTTTCCAGTCAAAAATATTCCCCAAATATGGAAAAATCTATTTAGGTCAGGTCGGCAATTATGTGTTTTTAAGATAGTGCCAAAATATGATCAAAGTCTTTTTCCCCAGTAATTCACTACCTATATTTGAATATTTCATCGGGAGGTGAACTGCCCGCAGGTGAATAGCAGATTCTTAATTAACTTGATGTCAACATTTTTATTTAAACGTCTTTCATGTAAACGTGCGTAACGTCTATATATTTCAGGGAAGAGAAGAAATAGACATTTTAATTGAATGATCACCAATATTTTCCTTGCTTGAAGAAAATGCTTTTAACCCATGAAGAGATATATTAAACAAATATGCTCAATTCTAAGATTTGCCACTGACTGTGCATAATCAGGCCATTTGTGTTCTAAAGACCTAGTGATCTCTGCGCAAATATTTACCCAAAAGCTAAGGAAGCCGTCTATATGTGCTGTGTGTCTCGCTGGAAGAAACTGGGTGAATTTTAAAAAGGGTCCGTCCATTCCTTATGTACCACCTTGTGGAGACAGGGAATATAATTGGCACTTAATAAACAAAAAATCACACACAGAGTTTATGTAAAAACTGTTGTGTGTTTGTTTTTTGCTTTTTTTCGTTTTGTTCCATGATTTTACGACCATGCCAGTTTCTTATGTGTAAAACTTAAATGTCACTTTTCATACACTGGCTTTTTGGTGTTTTTTTTTCCGATTTTGCCAGACTAACTAAGGCATAATTAAGTGTCAGAATTGCCCCTCATTTTTCTATATACCAACAAATGAGAATTGTGGCGCAACAGGGAAAAGAATTGTGACCAAAAAAGGCTTTAATATATACGCAAGCCTTCATACATAACCCTTTATGTGTCTGTCAGAAAGTCTCGGGGTAAATAATCAAGTTGCAATAAGTAGGCCATTATTATTGTTATTATTATATATATAAAATCGATTTTGCAGTTCTGTACAATACACATTCAAATAACAAAGTGTCATTCACTCAACTGTGAATTGCCAGCAATTCAGACCTGACCAAAGTAGTTTTATTTCACTGATTAGTTAATAAACCCACTGGGGCTATTCTGACCAATGCAGCAGCTTGATTATATCAAAGAAAATTGTCCACTGTGTGCCATGGTAGAGGTAACTGTGCCAGTAGCGTAGCAGGCACCTCTGCTGCGCCTGCAAAACACGTCTGCAGTAGAAATATTAATGGTGCCGTACTTGGAAAGCAAGTCAACGAGCGAGAGCCAGGTGGTGGGAACACTCTTGATCCAAACCATGAAAGTGCCATTTAGTGGTTATGGTGCTTAGAGAGCCCCTTTAACACAATGCAATGTTTAGTGATGTATCTAAAAGTAATTTGATACAAAATGCATGGTGGTTACACGATTCAAAACCTCCCAACATTTCACATGACAAAAAGGGACACTTTATATTTTAGGGGTGTGGCCAGAGGTGGGGCTTTTCTGAGAAATTTACTAATAGCAATTTTATTGCATTACAATGTAACTTAGAACAGGAAAAACATTTATTGTAGTTTAAGGACACATTACAGGGAGTATTATTACTGTGGAGCTCTGTTATACACTCAGACACATTACTGGGAGTATTATTGCTGTGGGGCTCTGTTATACACTCAGACACATTACAGGGAGTATTATTGCTGTGGGGCTGTTATACACTCAGACACATTACTGGGAGTATTATTGCTGTGGAGCTCTGTTATACACTCAGACACATTACTGGGAGTATGATTGCTGTGGGGCTCTGTTATACACTCAGACACATTACTGGGAGTATTATTGCTGTGGAGCTCTGTAATACACTCAGACACATTACTGGGAGTATTATTGCTGTGGAGCTCTGTTATAAACTCAGACACATTACTGGGAGTATTATTGCTGTGGAGCTCTGTTATACGCTCTGACACATTACTGAGAGTATTATTGCTGTGAAGCACTGTTATACACTCAGACACATTACTGGGAGTATTATTGCTGTGGAGCTCTGTTATACACTCAGACACATTACTGGGAGTATTCTTGCTGTGGGGCTCTGTTATACATTCAGACACATTACTGGGGGTAGTATTACTGTGGAGCTCTGTTATACACTCAGACACATTACTGGGGGTAGTATTACTGTGGAGCTCTGTTATACACTCAGACACATTACTGGGAGTATTATTGCTGTGGAGCTCTGTTATACACTCAGGCAGATTACTGGGAGTATAATTGCTGTGGAGCTCTGTTATACACTCAGACCCATTACTGAGAGTATTATTGCTGTGTAGCTCTGTTATACACTCAGACACATTCCTGGGACTATTATTGCTGTGTAGCTCTGTTATACACTCAGACACATTACTGGGAGTATTATTGCTGTGGAGCTCTGTTATACACTCAGACACATTACTGGGAGTATTATTGCTGGGGAGCTCTGTTATACACTCAGACACATTACTGGGAGTATTATTGCTGTGGAGCTCTGTTATACACTCAGACACATTACTGGGAGTATTATTGCTGTGGAGCTCTGTTATACACTCAGACACATTACTGGGAGTATTATTGCTGTGGAGCTCTGGTATAACACTCAGACACATTACTGGGAGTATTATTGCTGTGGAGCTCTGTTATACATTCAGACACATTACTGGGAGTATTATTGCTGTGGAGCTCTGTTATACACTCAGACACATTACTGGGAGTATTATTACTGTGGAGCTCTGTTATACACACACACATTACTGGGGGTATTATTGCTGTGGGGCTCTGTTATACACTCAGACACATTTCTGGGAGCATTATTTCTGTAGAGCTCTGTTATACACTCAGACACATTACAGGGAGTATTATTTCTGTAGAGCTCTGTTATACACTCAGACACATTACTGGGAGTATTATTACTGTGGAGCTCTGTTATACACTCAGACACATTACTGGGAGTATTATTGCTGTGGAGCTCTGTTATACACTCAGACACATTACTGGGAGTATTATTGCTGTGGAGCTCTGTTATAAGCTCAGACACATTACTGGGAGTATTATTGCTGTGGGGCTCTGTTATACACTCAGACACATTACTGGGAGTATTATTGCTGTGGAGCTCTGTTATACACTCAGACACATTACTGGGAGTATTATTGCTGTGGAGCTCTGTTATACACAGACACATTACTGGGAGAATTATTGCTGTGGAGCTCTGTTATACACTCAGACACATTACTGGGAGTATTATTGCTGTGGAGCTCTGTTATACACTCAGACACATTACTGGGAGTATTTTTGCCGTGGAGCTCTGCTATACACTTAGACACATTACTGGGAGTATTATTGCTGTGGAGCTCTGTTATACACTCAGACACATTACTGGGAGTATTATTGCTGTGGAGCTCTGTTATAAACTCAGACACATTACTGGGAGTATTATTTCTGTGGAGCTCTGTTATACACTCAGACACATTACTGGGAGTATTATTGCTGTAAGGCTCTGTTATACACTCAGACACATTACTGGGAGTATTATTGCTGTGGAGCTCTGTTATACACTCAGACACATTACTGGGAGTATTATTGCTGTGGAGCTCTGTTATACACTCAGACACATTACTGGGAGTATTATTGCTGTGTGGCTCTGTTATACACTCAGACACATTACTGGGAGTATTATTGCTGTGGAACTCTGCTTATACACTTAGACACATTACTGGGAGTATTATTGCTGTGGAGCTCTGTTATACACTCAGACACATTACTGGGAGTATTATTGCTGTGGAGCTCTGTTATAAACTCAGACACATTACTGGGAGTATTATTTCTGTGGAGCTCTGTTATACACTCAGACACATTACTGGGAGTATTATTGCTGTGGAGCTCTGTTATACACTCAGACACATTACTGGGAGTATTATTGCTGTGGAGCTCTGTTATACACTCAGACACATTACTGGGAGTATTATTGCTGTGGAGCTCTGTTATACACAGACACATTACTGGGGGTATTATTGCTGTGGAGCTCTGTTATACACTCAGACACATTACTGGGAGTATTATTGCTGTGGAGCTCTGTTATACACTCAGACATATTACTGGGAGTATTATTGCTGTGGAGCTCTGGTATACACTCAGGCACATTACTGGGAGTATTATTTCTGTGGAACGCTGTTATATACGCAGACACATTACTGGGAGTATTATTGCTGTGGAGCTCTGTTATACACTCAGACACATTACTGGGAGTATTATTGCTGTGGAGCTCTGTTATACACTCAGACACATTGCTGGGGGTATTATTGCTGTGGAGCTCTGTTATACACTCAGACACATTACTGGGAGTATTATTGCTGTGGAGCTCTGTTATACACTCAGACACATTACTGGGAGTATTATTGCTGTGGAGCTCTGTTATACACTCAGACACATTAC